>VYZU01012052.1:7242-71901 GCA_013401355.1 Ceyx cyanopectus
AAAAAATCCACCAAAAACCCAACCAAAAACCCACCACCCTAACACCCACCAAAAAACCCACAAAAAAAACCAACCAACAGAAACAATATTTGTTTTCTTTCTGTAGTATTGTACTGACCTTGATAGGGAAAGAAAGTCTAATCTGAATATTGCAGGATCTAAAATTAAAAGCATGAAAGATGAATACAGGAGAGAAAAAAAAATCTTTGTCATCTTTTATAAAGTTACTGGAGGAAGAAAGAGGAAGAAAGGATGAAGTGAACCCACCTTCTTTTGCAGTCTCTGTGGCCCGATGAAAGGATGAAACAGCTTTTAATAGACATGTAAGACTCCCCACAGATGATGCTGGCTTGGCAGAAAGATCTCACAATTCCACCTTTGCAATGTGGTGTATGGTTTTCATCACCTCATTAAAGAGATGTTATTTCACTGGATAGCAGCTGAGGTTTTGGATGATAACCAGTGTTAATTGTGAACAGCAAGTGCATCTTTAAGCAGTAAACTGAAGTAAATCAAGTGGAAAATGCTCACTACTGCTTGGCAGTTTTAACTGAGAGAAAAAATACTGGAAGAGATTCTGGTGGTAATGCTGTAATATAGAGCTTGATGTCATGGGATTTGCACTGATGTGTGTCTGGCTGAAATAAAATTTTACCTACAGGAGAACTGGCCAATTTGTAACTTCGATGATCAGAACAGAGCATAATATTGTCTCAGAACAAGACAACCTGCCAGCTTTCTAGTGGAGCTGAAATGAAAATATCTAAAGCTAAATGCATTTTAGTAAATCAAAAGTCTTCAGAGACTCTGATGATATGAAAGTTATTGTCAGATATATAAATAGTTAATATTTAAAGCTGAGAGAAGGAGATGAGGAAGAACCAGTCCTTTCAAGTTTCATTAAAATAGAGCATGAATTTTTAGAGAGGTTTCTTTAAATAAAGCTGCAGTGTTTCTCCTTCAAGCATCAGAGGCCATTCATTGTTTCAGCACAAAAGCTTAATGGACACTGTCCAGAAGTTTTGCCTCTAATGGGAAATTAAGTTTCCATAGAATCAACTTTTTATGCAAGAAAAAAAATTAATTTTTTTCAAAGCATTCAGGTTTCCTTAGGGAAAATTAAAACAAAATATTTCCTTCATTACATGGGTTTCACCCAAATCAAACATTTCAGTTTAATTTTTACCTCAATAAGAATATTTTATTTCAATTCAGTTCAACTTGAAACCACCTCTGGGCTTGCTGTTATGGTGGATATAAAATGCCCATGAGAATAAGGGTATAAGACAATTTGCATCTCAGCCAGTTAGCTGGCTCATAATAAAACATTTTTAATTCAACAATATTAACATATTACATTTAGATCAATAAGAATAAAGTCAAATATTTGGATATTTCCAAACTGAGGTTCTTTAGAACTTTTCCTCCTATGAGAAAACAGCTAAAGAAATTTTAAATTAAAAAATGTTTAATCAAAACTGCACATGAGAGAGAAAAAAAATTAAAACTCTAATTTCCAGCCACCTAATCATTATATCAGTTTTATGTGACAGCAATTCAATTGAGCTCCATTGGAATCACACTGGAGTCGTATCAACATAAAACAGGACACAGCTGCAGTGCTACTGATCTCAGAGCACAGGTTTAAGCAGATAAAAGATGAGCCTTAAGGGGCACCAGCTTCTCTCTCACATTTCCCTTTGTGCTGGGACTGTAAGTATGTGGAGAAACTTGCAGATCCTGGAAGAATAACATGTGGTTAGGAAGGAGAAGACCCTGCAAATCATCAGGAATACTGCAAGTCTTTCCAAAACTGATGGAAAAATGAGGAAATGAGGCTTTGAAAAGTAAGAGGTAAGCCACAGCTTCACCTGGGGTTGAACTGAGACTGAAACTAGTGTTTGTGGGTGGGGTAGACATGAGTTTAGAGAGTTTCTGTTATATATATATATGTGTGTGTGTGTTATATGTGTTAGATTATTACAGATTGCTTAGCATGCTATAAATTATAGTTAAACTGAGTTATTCCATCTTCCCCTTCAGCCTTAACTGCTAATATTCAGTTCTCATTTAAAAAGCTGACCAGACCACATCACACAGACAGTCATTTTCCCAGCAGAGACTCCCCCATCAACTTATTAGTTACTCACCACACGTTTCTAGCCATCAGAACCCATGGCCCATGGAAGGACACAGGGTTCTGATGCTGCAACAGCCAGCTTGCTTGGGATCAGCACCTGTGGACAGCAAGGTTGAGGGACATTGATCCTGCATGGGCTTTAGAAATGTCATGTCAACCTGTTCTCACCTCACTGCAACCTTAGGGGTGAAGAAGGCTGAAAGATCCAGAATGAGTGCAAAGTGTGGAAAAAAGAGCAATTCTGTTTATTTGTTCTGGTTTGTAATAACTAGGCTCTGACTCACGTCTTGAAGCACCACTGTATTAACTGCTCCAACAGCCCCTGCTAAATGTAAACAGAGGTACCAAATAGTAATGGTCTCAACCACAACTCCAGCGACTCGCATTCCACTTGCCTCACCTTTAGATGTCAGAGTGAATGATTAACTTCTGCAGCTTATCAATTTAGTGTTTACACAGGCCACTCAAAACATCAAGGAGAGGGATGGCAAACTCGGAAACTAAGCATTTTTATCCCTGAAATAATCCTGAGAACAAATTTGAGTTATGGAAACCAGGCTTTTTGCTTCCTCTCTTTTTTGGATGAAATTGTTGAAAAGCAGCATTTCTAGGAAGCAGTTATGTGCACCATGCCAAGCATAGAAACTCTGCCCGAGAAGACAGATTAATATCCTATAACATTTCCAAGCAGACCTAGGGAAAGAAGAGGGATTCTCAGGAATCTGATACACTTGTACCTTCCAGAAATTATTAAGCAATATGTAGACTCTTCCCATGCCAACTATGTTTCTAAAGAACATTTTATGTCTAACACAGACCACATTATTGTCATTTTAAGCTAAGATTTCACTTAATTTATATAGACTGGGACAGACTGCAGCTGTCTGGTTTTAGTGCAGACACTCTGCTTGGGATTGCAGGACACAGCATGTGAGGCTCTGCTGCTGCTACTGTAGTGCAAAACTAGTTTGTTTAAAAATGGAAAACCATAGGACTTACGGTTTTCCAGACCTACTTACCTTAATAAAAGCAATGATCAAGGCTGGCTTTAGCCATGACTAATCATCTAAGAGTTGTACCTCACTGGTCTCTCAAGGCAAAAGGCATGGTTAGTTCTGCAAGGAGATGAGAACATCTGTGGAAGCCCTGCTACCCTCTTTTCACAGGGTTCAGCACAGGAGGGTTGGATATTTTTTGTTGCTTGACCCCTGTAATGACACTATATGGAAAGGAAACCATTATCAGGTTCTTGGGGATTGGAGGGAAGAATTAGTGTTGTTTTTTGACTGCAAAAATATACTTTTGCTGTGTAGCACATCCAACATACTTTGCTAGAAGACATTGTAGGATTACAAATAATTCCACCAGACTGGGGTGCACAAAAGTGGTTTCTGACTCACCTGTGTTTCATATGCAAACCTAAAAAAGACACTTCATCTAGGTGTGCCTCAGCTTCTCTGTCCTGTAGAAAATTATTTCATATACATGAAGTGTTCAGAAGGCACTCAAACCTTCTGGTGATGTGTCTACAGCTAGACCAAAGGAAAAGGTACAGTGAAGAGCTTATGACTGTACCTGCAAAGGTCTTAGGCAAGGCAACTTCTAGCCTGTTTGCACTTGCCTTTTGTGTTCCTGATGTCCAGAGGAGAGGTGTGGTCTTAAATGAATCATTGGAGCAGAGAAAGGATTAAGGACCTGAGTGAAAGTCACACCACTGAAGGGGAGATGAAGCTACTTTCTAAGGAACAGAAAGGTTCTTTAGGCATCTGCTTCAGGTCTATGGGGAGCTGCAGTTGTGAAATCAGGATTCACAAGCCTTTTACATCCAGCCTATTTCTTAGCATATTCATTCAGGAAAGTAAAAGACCAGATCCTAAACCTCCACCCTATCTTTGGAGTGGAAGAAAGGTGTACAGCTCTACTGGGTGAAATTGGGTTTTGTTGAAATACACAGCCTATGACCTGCAGTTTGATTATTTATCTAAAAAAAACCAAACAAAACAAACCTTCCTACCCATGACTGTTACATTAGAGTTTTCAGAGCCCAGAGGAAGCTAGCTAAGAAAATAGCAGGACACCCATGTTCCTCACAAAGGACTATATGTAGCCTTAGGCAAGGGGTCTTATGCCTTGTTTTGCACAGTAGCCTTGTTAACAGAAGCAGATCTCAGCCTCTGCAGCAGATCTTCACTCTCATGTTGAGAGCATCTTCATGGGGACAGCTGCTGAACCCTCTGGAGCACAGATGTCAAATTTACTTGGTGAACACAGTAATCTGTTTGGCTATCATACTAAAGGAGAGAGGAAAGGGTCTCTTCTGGCTTCTTGATGGGACTGGCAGGGCTGAAACATTTCTTGCTAAACTCTTAATTATTGACCTTGTTTACCAGCTTGCGTTGCCTGATAGTATTCTGACCTCACCTATGGGACTGGGAAACTTAAGTACTGGGATCATTTATTTCCAACTCCCATGTGAGCATCAGTAGGAGGTACTGCCTGACTTCTCCATCCTGCTGTGAAGTCTTTCTGGACTCAGCTGGGAGCAACAATGGCTTCAAAGGAACTTTAATGCAAAATACTTTATGTAACAGTGCCCCAGTGATCTGGATGGGCTTTGGTGGTTGCTCTGAGACTCAGACAAGGTTTTGACCCTGGTTATCATCCATGTCAGATTAGCTGTAGTAATTCTCCTTGTATTTGCAGCCCCCTGGCATCTGCAGAGAGGATAGCAGAGCTGCATGTAGAGCTGAGCTAAGGGGGAGCACTGCAGCTCCCATGGGCCCACTGGGTCCCACAGGTGCCTGGTGACACTTGCAACTCTCTGAGCTCTCACTGCAAACTGACTGAGCCTGCCCTCACATGCAACATATTTCAGGATGGGCAGGGGAGCAGTGAATCCATTCAGATGAAATTTTAATCTAGGAGTAGATTTTGTGTTAGGTGGCAAATGGAAGAGTTGGCTACTTCATCATCTGCATCCTGGCAGCAGGGGTACAAGGCAGAAACAGTGGAAGGCTGTTTTATTTCCCTGCTGTCTATCATTTTGCTTTACTGAACTGCTTCAATTGGGACATTTGCTTGGGACAGGCTGCTGGATTTAATTGTTCCATCCACCTTCTGACAAATGACTGTGACATCAGAGTGACTTCATTTTTTTAATAAATACCTATTGCTGATTTAATTAACAAGTCAGTGCAGACCTGGAGTTAAAACTAAAGGGCACTGAATAGTACTTTTTAAGGCTGGTAGAATTTCCCATCTCCAAAGATAAAGCTCCACACTAGTGATCTGTCATCGTGAGCCATAGATTTTGTCTCTTTTAAGCCTGAATCCTGTAAACCCCTGGAACTGCTGCAGCTGTGTTCACAAACTACCCTCTGCAAATGGAAAGAGTGCATTGAAAAAACACCCAGGCAGAGGACCTCCCAAATACACTCTGCAAAACCTGCTGTTTACCAAAAAGACCCTCCTCCTCCCCTGCCCTCCTCTGCTGTTGCTACCTTGCAGTTTCTGACATCCAAATAGTGGGAGGTCTGACAAACCGAAGAAGGCAGTGAACAAGAAATTCCATTCCTGTTGCAATCAGTAATTCCTCTGCGCAGGCTGCTTTTTTCCTGTGTGTGCTTTCTTTTGTGTCACTTCGAGAAGGGCTCTAATATTCTTACTACTTTAAATATAGCTTGCCCTGGGGCGGGGAAATGCACAAGGAAAGAGTCAGCAAGCAGCCTATCTCTCAGAAGAAAAGAGCAAGCCTCGCAACACAGGAACTGGCTTCACTCAAGTGTGCAGTTTAGAAGTCAAAAAACTATTCCAAATACCACCATTTTGGAGGAGGCTGAAGAAAAAGGACACAAAACTGGATAAACACAGTGAAGAATGTGATAAATCAGGGTACAAAGTGCACCTAATTGCAGTTTGAGAGTGGGCTCTGAAGTACAATGTAAGTCTTCCTTAAATATTTTTTTTTAATTATAATATCTAGTTGTTTAATTTCAATTCTGAAGGCAGGCTGAGCCAAAAGGTACAATTAGCTCTAAAAATCAGCATGGAGCAGAACATGTAATCTCTGAGATGAAGCTGAAAATGATACTGAAATACAACAGAAATCAGAGACTATCAGCCGTATTATGGAAGATGAACTATAAATAAAAGCATATCTAATTATTTCTAGAGAAAGATGCTGGATGGAATCTTTAATCAACTTTCTTAATAGGGAAGTGAGAGCTCTGCCATTTAGTATGACAGGCTATTTTAAAACTGCTGTGTTTAAAATTGTGTGATTACAGTTACCAATAGCAATAAGATGTAGCTCCAGAGGGGAGTCCTAGTGGTTGCAAAAGTTTTTTCTCTTTTATTTCTCCAACATTTTTGCTCTCTGAAGCCTCAAGTCCACATTTTGTATCCTACAGCTTAGTTTTGCTTTTCAGCTGGATTTTCAATGTATGCCAACACTGGACTTCCTATGGAACTGAAAAGAAAACATTTCAGCTTTCGGAATGAATCTGGTATGTTTTTCTACATCACACTAGTGGCAGAAATACAGTCGACAAAAGATTGTGCTCCCTCAACTTCTGGCATGGACATCTGAGGAATATAAATCCTGATGGTGACAAAGGGTGATAACTTCTTATTTTTCACTATTTCTCTCACCGGGCTCGGACTTAGCAATGGATATTCTTTGTGATGAGGAGAGCTCTGTGAACCCAACTGCAAACTCCTTAGTACAAACAAATCCCGAGAGAAGACTCTACAGAAATGTTTATGGAGCTGGAGAGATTAATATATCCCATCTCTTTAACTTGACTGTGGACTCTGAAAACCTAACCAATCTTTCATGTGAAAGTAGCATGAGTCCACCATGCTACTCTTCCCTGTTCCAGCTTTCACAGAAGAACTGGCCAGCTTTGCTGACAGTGATAGTGATTGTTTTAACCATTGCTGGAAATATTCTTGTCATCATGGCTGTGTCACTGGAGAAAAAACTACAGAATGCCACTAACTATTTTCTAATGTCACTTGCAATAGCTGATATGCTGCTGGGTTTCCTTGTCATGCCTGTGTCAATGTTAACCATATTGTACGGTGAGTATTAGCTGCATGTCTTGAGAAGCTTTAAACATTGCATGCACGTGTTGTTGTTACTATTATTTCATTCTCTTGCCACAAAAAAAAAGTAATCTTTCCATACATTAAATATATGTAATTGATTAATGGATGCAAGGATAAGTGAAGTACTTGAATCGTTTGCTACTTTATGTTTCCAGTTACAGGCATTTTAAACACAGTCCAAAACATGAGTTTAGTACTCATTGCTAGATTGTCTCAAAGTAAAAGATGCTTTGTTCTCTCTGTTCATTCATTTTTTTCCCCCTGGCTCATAATTTTCAATATTCCTAGCAAGAATGTAGGGTCCTGCCAGTTACTTTGCTGTGCAAATATGCACAGAAGCACTAATGACTACCCTCAGATTCAAAGTAGGTAACCCCTACAGTCTTTTTTTAATGAAGTAATACAAATATAAAGAATTTTCTTAACACCAACAGCCTGCTTAGTTATCTACTTACTAGCAAATTCTGGCATAAATATTGTGGGACTGAATAAAAAATTGATAGGAATTAATTCTGCCTGATAGTAAGATTTACAAATGCAAAGCTACGATAAATTATTTAAGAATTAAGTGAATAATGACTCACAGTTCATACCCTTGTAGGTGATTAATAGCAGATCTTCTCATTTTCACCAAAATCACTTGCAGCACAGCTCAGGTAGAAAAAAAAATCAGCATCCTATGTGTTCAGTACCAATATTGTCAGGCTGTTATAATCCCTAAACTTCAAGAAACGAGTTTTCCAATGCCACGACTGACTTGTTACAGTTCAAGAAGGAGCCAGAGAGCGTCAGGAGGAAAAGTGAGCTTGTTCTCAAAGATTTCGATTGCTTCACTGTTTGGGGACTAAAGGTCGAGAAGCATGAGCCTGTGACTTAAAAAGAGATTTCATCCAGAAACCTAGAAGTTTATTTCCCAGGTTCAGTATTTCTAAGCAGCCTGCCCTCGGTAGCAAACAGCATTTGGCATGAGCGAGAGTGCAACGCCGTGATTTATTGTATGAGCTCTGCGATTGCCTTTGGTGGGAGCCACGACGTGAAAGAGCCGCGGGAGCAGAAACCTCCAGATGCGTGAGAGTCGCGACCCCCCCGCTTTCCAACGCTCAGCGATTCCCTCAGACATGCAACAGGGACTCCTGCTGGCCGCCCTCCGCTGCCGAGGTGCCCGAAACCCTCCCCTCCGAAGCGCTTTGGAGGTCGGGATGCGGGATTTCCCGCACGGAGCGCAGCTGAAACCGCCCTGGCTGGGACGCCCTCCTTTGCCATCCCCGGCGGGCGAGAAGGGAGGAGCAGCAGGGTACCAACAGCCACCGGGGTGGGAGTGGACAGGTTTTCCTCCTCTCTCCTGGCTTTTTCTGTTGCAAGGTCAAGAATGGGAGATTTTTTTCAGGGTGACTGATGGGTGAAGAATCGTCTGGTGGTGCACACAGGTGTACCCTCAGTCTCCAGGATGACCAGTGACAGTGCAGAGGGAAACCTTGGCTTGCACAGGAGCACTCACTTGGTCCGGCTGCCCAGAGAAAGGCCAGGATGCTGCCACATCCCCTGTGTTGACACCCCAAACCAGGGGTGTCTGCATCTGCCTTGCTCTGCCAGGGCATCTCCAAGGCTCCACCGCATGCCCTGAAGTGCCTTGAATGGAGATTGTGGCTGTTTTGCTCAAAAGAGAGATTATTTCCTTCTCAGGAGCTTTCTGGCTACTGTGAACAACTCCTGTTTGAGTTCCTTGAGCACACCTGCCACTCTGCTGCCCAGCCTGTGCCCTTTGGGACAGGCAGACCTCTCCATCCAGCCAGCAGCACGAGCCTCCACTGGAAACAAAGATGCTCACCAAGGTGGATGTGCCCACAGAGCAGAAAAATCACAGATTTGAACAACAGTGCTGATTCCTACCCAAGCACCCATTCAGATGTCAGATGCATGTGCTCCTGCCTCAGAGACTTGCTCCATGCCAGTGTGAAGAAGCTGTAGGGGTTATTGGCACATGCTGTGTAACTCAGTGCTGCAGTGGAAGGACCAGGCATTTCAGAGGAGTCCTGACAAGTGCTGACCTTAGACATGGACTCTGCTGATGTGCTTCTGACAAGGCAAGATGGTTCAAAGGACCTTCTCAGCAATTGCCTGTGCCTATGGGCTTCTCCTCTCCACACTTTCCTTAGCCTTTCACTCAAAAGAGTTGCCCTATGCTTCATGTTACCAACAGGCAGCAGCCCAGGCATCCTGGTCAGCTTCACTTGTTTGCCTCCTCACCTGAAAAGCCTTGTAAGAAAGCATTTCTCATCTCCTGGATAGTACTAACAAGTTACATGAGGAAGATTATCTCATCTGTTTGACCTCCCTTCTCAGCCTCTCAACTTGGAAATGAACAGATGCACAAGTCTTGTCCCTCTCTGATATGAGCTTATGAGCTCTCATGGACCACATGAAATTCTGGACCTTATAAAACTTTTTGTGCCTACCCAATCCTTAAATTACACCCTTGTTTTGTTTTGTTTTCTTTCACCTTGGATATGTGAAGGGGTGCATTAGTGGCCAGAGCACATCACAAGCCAAAACTGCCCTGTGCCATGCACCACATAAAATGTCCCAAGGCTTGCCTGGAGGATGTTATCTATACCCTTCCTAAGTCTTACTGCATCTACAGTTGGCTCCTCTCATGTAGTTTCTCCTTTCTGATAGATCCTGTTTTATCCCTGCCCCATCCAGGTTTAAAGCAAGGACAGAAGGACTAGAAGGGTGTGACAGATGTGTTCCCAAGGACCATTAAAGCAAGAGAACAGATGCATGTTGTCAAGTGTAAAAATACTTTATTACTTTTCCTTGTCTAAACTGGTCAGAGCTGACAAAGAGATGCTGCTGGGAAGATATACCTCTGGAAGCCAGTCCTCACACAGCATGCTCCAGAGACTGGATTCCCAATTGGAAGATCAGAAAAGAAGAAAAAATATACCCATAAATGTTGTATGACTTGTCTGGGTCAACTCATATTACAGCAGTTCAAAAGCATCAAGAAATAGGTCTCAGTGCTCACTGAGACTGAACTTAATGAACCACAAACCTAGATCCTCTGTCTTTTCCTCTCTGGCCAATCTTGGACTGTATCCCCAAAGGAGACAGGCATTCCCCAAAATATTGGTGTGTTCTCACAATAGCAGCTTTGAGATTGCCCCATTCCACACTGGCAAGGGCAGCTCAGTATTAACTATTTAATTTAATAGGCTCTAAATTAAATCAACACAAGATAAGGACATGGTTAACTGTAAAACCTGCTCCAAGGAGAGATATTAGTGATTCCACTAAGGTCTAGAAGGACTTTTGAGTGGAGGTCCTTTAACCTGGGTCTGCTTAGTACTGCTCCTAACAACTTGGATGGTGAATAGGGTGTGAGCTTACACAGCTTTCCAAAAGCACCAAGCTGGAAGAGGTTACAAGCACTAAAAAAGACAGGATCAAAATCATCATCAATCATCCAGAAATTCTGAAATGAACAAATAATATTCAGGGAGAATGAATGCAAAGATATGCACTTAGGAGAAAGACAGCAAACCAACTATGGTTGGGGAAATTTGCCCAGGCTTCTGGAATGCTGAACAAGATCTGGCTGTCAAAATGGATCATAAGCTAAGCATGTGTCACTAGTATGGTATTTTTATACAAAAGGCACTCATTGTTCCAGGTTATGTAAGGATGGGCATTCCCTGAGAGTTGTGTGAAGCAATCTTTTATTTCACTTAGCAGTTGGGAGTCCTGTTTTGGTCACTGAATGATAAGCAAGGTGTGGATAAACGAAACAGATTTCCAGGGCAGAGAAACAAGAGGGACACAAGTTTTAAAAGCATCATCTGTAAGCAAAAGATAAAAGAATTGGTTTTGCTTAGTCTGGAAGAGAAAAAAGAAAAAAATAGGCAAGACACGATAGCCATCTTCCAATAGCTTCCAGAAAGGACAGCAATCAATTATTCCTCATGTTTTTTGGAAAGAACAAGGGAAAAAAGAGTGATTAATTTGCAGCAAAGTTGATGTGAGTTGGATATTGGTAAATACTAATGTGTTTGTTTTGGGTTGCTGTCTCTGGAGGAGCCTATCCATATTCATTGATACAGGAAATATCCTTATTTAGCTACGTGGAAGGTACCCAGAGCCAGGTGAGATATATATCACCAGTATGTAACAAAATACATTTCTTTCTTGAGCTGCCACTAAATCCAAAGCTTCCGTTTCAGAATTTAGGTGGCTTTGAATATCAGGAGGTGTAACAAGTCCTAAAACAAAATTGAGAACTTGCAGGTTTACAATGACAAAATTGCTTCTCTCACGATAGATTTGCTGCCAGAAATGGTTAATTATCACATCAAGAATTCTAATTATGCAAATGGAATTGAAAAAATAAACAAATGCTGTTTGTAGCCTGGGAAAGAAGCAGAGTCACGCCACAAGCCACAGTTAGAAGGTTGCATGCAAATAAAAATGGTTTCTTAAAACAGTGTCAGGCAACTTTTCTTGAGGGCATCACTGAGTACCAGCTGCTTCTACTAGAAGGATAGGTGCACTAAGAGTATGTCACCAGAAAAGATGTATGTCACTTTCTTAACTGATGTCAACTTTGTCTTTTGCAGGGTACACATGGCCTCTACCTACAAAGCTCTGTGCCATTTGGATCTACTTGGATGTGCTTTTCTCCACTGCCTCCATCATGCATCTCTGTGCCATCTCACTGGACCGCTATATTGCCATCCGTAACCCTATCCATCACAGCAGGTTTAACTCGAGAACTAAGGCTTTTGCAAAAATAATTGCTGTTTGGACCATATCAGTTGGTAAGTGAAGCAATACTCCAGCATGTAATTGCAGATTTCTAGCCTTTGAGAGGATTTGACATATGTATTGCAGTCTAAAACTGTGTTCTCTGCCTGCAACTTTTTGCTTGCCACATGTGGTCTAAGAAGTGCTGTTGTGTAGTAATTATGCAATGGAAATCAACAACAAGAGTGGGAAATTGGGGAGAAATGAGCAGCTCTGTCACTGGTGATAGGACTACTGGGTTCAAGTTTGTTTTAAGGTTGTGTTTATTTCCCATATTGATTATCCCATCATTAGCTTAACATCTGAAAAGAATACATTATCTCAACTGAACAAAAGATATCCCTGTTTTTTCTAAGTCAGTTGTTCCCAACTTCATATTAAGGTAATTTGCTTAGAAATGGGTTTTATGGTCAGATCTTTTCTGCCTTTCTCAGTTCAGGGTATTTATGCATCCTGTTTAGGAGGTTTTAAATAATCTGTGTACATCGTAAATGAAATAAATTTCCCCACAGGACAGTTCAGAGCTGCAGCCTAAAATAAGTGCCTTGAATAACTCCCTAGATTCATCTCTTTTTGCACTGGCAAAACCCAAAGCTTGAAACTAGGCATGGAAGTGCCACTCTTCCATTCCTGGGGTGGGAACACCTCAGTCCAGAGCAGCTACATGGTCAGGAAGGTGGAAAGAACTTGGTGTCAAGGATTTCCTCACATACCTGGGGCAGTGGTTCTCAGATGTGTTGAAAACACAGTTCTCTTTCAGCTCCTCTGGCTTTGTAGACCCACTGAGCATTGGCAGCTAATTCAGAAGCATAAAGAATTCAGTCTCTTGCACTGAGAGACGTTGCCAGCAATCAAAGGTAATTAGCCGCTTCCCTGACTAATACAAATTAGTGTAAGTGGTAACTGTAATCCATTACCATTCTTTTGAGGGGAAGGAAAGGAGATGATGCCTAACAGCCTAACTGCTGCTGCTTGCCTGCAGCTCTGAATCGTCTCTCTTGGCCTCCCTCTTGAGCCTGGATCAGTCTGAGAAAAAGCAATCTAGGATTTTTATGACTTCAAATAGCTGGATCTTCTGCTGTGCAGCAAGAGACAGTTGGAGCCCTTTCTCAACAGGAGGACACTCCTGCATCTGTCCAAGCTAACTTTAACTACTTCCAACCATGGGGTACCCACAACTTTTCTGGTTAACCTCTTCCCATGTCTCACCATCCTCATGAGAAAAATTTTTCTTCCTTATCTTCAACCTAAACCTACATTCCTCCCATTTTATGTCCTTGCCCCTTATCCTGTCACTACAGGCCTTGAGAAAAAGCCTTTCTCCCCTTTATACATTGAAAGGCTGCAATAAAGTCTCCTCAAAGTCTTCTCCAGGCTAAGACCCAACTCTTTCAGTCTTTCTTCATAGGAGAGGTGTTCCTCTGACCGTTTTCATGGCCCTCCTCTCTTTTCTGAGTAATGATGAATAGTTCTGCATATTTATATAGACTCCCCCCTTAATTAATACACAACTCTCTGCTTTTTAGCACAGAATTTTCTCTGCTACTTTGCTGTCCATTAGCTGAGATTTATGAGGACCTTCTGCAATGATCTACAGCCAAAAGCTGTGTGTCACCAGCACATTTACTCAGTTCCAGAGTCCATGCAGACAGGTCACAGATGGGCTGAACAGCACTGGTGAACACAGAGGGCTGTTGGACATCACCTTCTTCAGCCCTCACTGTGGAAACAATTTGATCCTATCCTTTATTTTCTGTCTTTCAACTCATTCTTTTTCTGCAAGAGAACCTTTCTTGTTCTGCCATTATAGTTTAGCTTCAATAACAGACAAAACAGTGTTGTCAGAGGCTTCTGGAAATCCAAGGGTATTAGCCAGGTGGATTATCCTTATCCACCTGCTCACTGAGTTGAGCAAATACACCTAGCTGATTTGTGGGACATGCAGAAGTTTTCCTAGTGCTTCCAAGTCCATCCACATCTCTTACATGATGACTCCTAATTTACCTAATTAATAACACTTTAATTTACTAAATTTGTCATTTTCTTTTTATTGAGTAAATTCACAAATTTATTCATTAAAATATGATCAAAGAGTAGTTAATCACTGGTCTTCCTTCCATTTGCTTCAGTGATATATAAAGTATTTTAAAACAGCATAAAAAAGCACAGATAATTATATTTACTTGACTTCTGAAATCATGGCTTTCTTAGTTAAACAAAAAATTGTACTAACATTTGGTTTTGCATTTAGTGGAAGAGGATGATTTTGCCAGCAGACTTTCTTTCATTAGACCATGTAATGCCACAGGCAATTGGTTTAAAATGGATTATAATTACTGTAACAGATTCTAATTGTGTCTTTAATTCTTAAATCATCCAATACCCAGAGTGGCTGCATAATTAGATTATTTGTAGCTGTAGAAGGCAAAAGTCCATGAAACCCTGAAAGTTATTCCATTTGTTTTAAAGCACAGAGGTCATTACTGAGAACAGGTGTAAAAAGCACAAGCTTTTCCCCTTCCTGGAAAAAAAAGTTGAATTTTGAATAGCAATTAGCTAGAATGTATAGAATTGTAAATAGACCCTATGCTGAAAAATACAAATAAAACACCTCTATGTCCTAAGTGGGACTGAGAAACATGGCTCTGTAAGAAGCCAACAATGTGTCTTTCTCTCCTTTAAATATCCTTGAAAGGGCCACATAAAATAATTACAGTCAGAATGTTAAGCCTTTATATATATATAATTCCTCAGTCCTATTTTTCTCTATTCCTCTGTTAATGGTTTAAGTAATGTGAAGTTTTATGAAGCCCTTATCCTCTTAGCTGATTTTTCTCTTATCATTTCTCACTCAGCCTACACATCTGTTCACTGCCTTCAGGCAGTCTGCTCTCCCCAGTCACTAACAACTTAAATTTATTCAACACTTTTCATGCAGAAAAGAAGTCCAAAGTGAAGCTGGTGAAGTATCTCCCATCCTGTAACTCTTAAAATGTTGTCATTGCTTTTGAGGCTTCAAAAATACAGAAATACTGTAGCATGGGAAGCAATATTCTGCAAAGTGCAGGGTGCAAAAAGTTACCTCCAGGCGTGTGAAACAAGCCCAGTGCAACTGAGCCCTCTGATAATTTGGCAGTGTGAAGCTCTGTGCTGACACAGAGACTTACCCCAGCTTCCCAAACAGCCTGCAATCCCTCTGAGTGAATTCTTCTGTCCTACAAAGCCCAAATGGCCAGGGAAGCAGCTGGGATTAGGAGAATCCAACCACCAGTGTCTCTGGATTGTGGTTTGTTGACATCTCTGGCCTCACTCCTCTTTCTGCCAAGGACAGTTTTCATTTCAAAGTCACTTTACTGTTTCCAAAAGGCACCAATAGCCAAGAGGCTGCTGGGAATCCCTGTTCTGGATCCACCACATCCTCTGTTTCTTCAAGATGACATAATTTGCCAGTTTATTCATGTCTAATTTAGGGATGGCTTGGCACAGGAAAAGACCACTTGTTCTAACATGGAATATACTGCCAAACTACATAAAACTGCAAATAATTGCACACATCACTGTACTCTGACAATGTAGATTTTTAAATTGAGCACCTAAATTTGGAAGTGCTGGAGCTAAACTTGTAATATCTCCTACACTGCTCTCTTGATCATGTAGTCTTTCACCTTGTTTTCATTTCTTCTTTTGAAAAATTGACTTTGCAACATTCAAATGCTGCGTTTGAATGATATAACGAATAATATAATAATTTGAATAATAATGCTTTGCATTATTTATAATTATTTCCTTAGTTAATTAATTTCATAAACCAAGTACTGGTCTTGATTTCACAAAAACAAGATCTTAATTGTATTCTTTTATAGAGTCACAACGTATGAGCCTCAGTAGTCAGCATCAATTCTGCCAGCAGAAAGTTCATTGCCACACTAAGGATTCCACCAGCAGTGACAACTAATGAGTAAACAAGTACTTCATGTGTAGATTGTCCAAGGGAAGTTAACATCTGATGTGATGCACATTTCTGAGTTAATTAGCATGTGTATTCTGGCTATGAGACACTGCTTAAGACAGTTCTGAGAAAGAGACATAGATATCATATTTACTTTCCTCATCAATGTAAATTATTCCTGTATTTCTCATGTAACAACATCCCTTGCTTGAATTGTTCTTCCCATCCACCAGACCAACAGCTTACCTCACTTATCTCACTCTCATATCTATGAAGATTGCAGAATTCTGCATTTTGAACTTGTATATCTATTTTTTCTTTATCTGATAAGGAGGTGCTACTAACCTTATACTTTTCTTTATGAAAATATGCTCAAAGGGCTTGAACTGCTTTCTAAATTCTCCAATTTTGGAAAATCAAGAGATAAAGAAATATAAACATCCATAGAGCCACATTTCCAAACCAGAGACACTGAGCAACATGGCATACATCTGGAAGGGGAAGAACACATTATACTGGTACATGTGTATTGTCAGATGAAGATAATTATTATGAATACATTTACAGGATTTTTTTAAGGTTTTTGCCTATGAAAAAAGCATACACCCATTTTGTGAGCACCTCTTCTGCAAAGAACACTCTGCTCTACAGGTGAAAAAAGAATGAGTGCCCACAACATTAATGTGTGGCTTTTCTTTCAGTTTTGGGTTTATATTTAAGGGCCAGTTTTAAACAATAATGGAGTATTTTTAACAGTGGAGCTATGTGGAGAGAACCTGGTTAGTCGAGGTACTGATGACAGAATTGTTCATTGTCTCTTAAAAAAAATAACATCAAAAAACCCCAACCCTGCTATTTGCATTGAAGACCATAAGGACCATTCTTCCCCTTGAACCTACTGGCAAAAAAAAAAAAGCATTAAATTCAAGTGGACCAGCCTGGTTCTATTATCGGGTTTCTTTGAACTGTTCCTGGTTGGCAGCATGACCTATAACCAACCAACCTCTATTCTTAGGGCATGTCAGAGTAAACAGAATGTTTTAAGAAAAAGGCAGTAACAACACAGTGCTTATAATAAGTTATTCCTCCTCCTCTGCAAGGCTGTATTTTATAGCCAGCTGCATACCCAGAACAGCATGCAATGCATAGCAGAATCCAGAATGAATTCCCTATCCAAAGTGGGAAGGATGAGGCTGAGTCCTGCTGCAGGATACCCTTTTCTGCAGAGAGTACTATGTGATGTGTTGCAAAAGGTAGAAAGGACTTGTTCACAGGCCAGCTCTGATCTTTTTCCAGTGGGTCTCACCACTGTACACACTCCAAAGGGGTTCCTATATTGACCAAGAAATTGCTTGAACATTTAATCTGAGGAGCTGGAATTTCTGCATAGCAAAAGCCACATGCAATATAAATGAGCAGAAAAGGAGTGCACAAAGAATCATGGTGGGATTTATAAACTTTGTCATCTGTACACTGTAATTGCATTTAATCACCTTCTAAATTAAAAATAGTGTTGTTAAAGTAGCACTGTATTGCATAAAAGAAAATGTCAAGAACAAAGACATTTCCATTCATTTCAAGATTATACTGAGCAATTTCACAGCTTTTTAAATGTATTTTTTTAAAATAAACTTTATTTAAGCCAGATTTTACATTTTATAATGTTAAGAAAGAGAAACATATCACAGAATTATGCTTTACAATGAAATCCTTACATTTACCCCAATTAGCAGGAACACTGCAAACTCTCACACTCAGGCTGCAATTAACTTTCCCCATGAATTTCCTGCCCTGTGCCATTGGCATCATTTCTAAGCAGAAGCCCAACTAAGAAAAGTCATGGCTTTTGTCAGAGCTGAGACAACATATTCTTAATTACTTACAGCAAATTTAGAAGTAGTGTCAGGTGATTTTTCCTATGATGTCCTCCAGTGTCACTGATGGAAAACAGCCTGTTAAACTGCTATGACATCTTGAAAGCAGGCTGAGGCATCACAATAAAAACTCTTTTCTTGAAGCTGTGTATTTCCCAGTGCTCAGTCCTGCATTCACATTGCAAGTAAATCACACCCACTGGGAAGACTTGTTTTCTTTTGGCAGAACAAAACCCTTGTTATGATTTTGTATTTGATCTGAGTTTTAAAATGTCAGTTTGACCTCCACTTCTAGGATCATAGCATGAGCTGAACTATGAGTATCCTGAGATAACTACGTTGTGGTTTGAGGTCTCAGGTGCACCGAGTGAGCAGAATAACTTTCTCCTTACAAGCTTCAAGTGCCCAAAAGTTTTAGGTTGAATGTTCCCAGGGTAAAACCAGCCTGAGGTTTTAGGCATGAGATGTCCCTCCAGCATTCAGAGTAGCCTTTTCTTGTTGCACAGGCAGTTCATGGTGGTTGTTGGTTTGGTTTGTTATTTTCTTTTATTATTATTTTTAAGGTGGTTTGTGACATTCATCAACAAGATAAACCTACTTAAATCTGGGGTAGTAGAGGTTTTTGTTATTTGACTGCTCTTGGAGTCACCATATTAGTTGCTTGTGATACTAGAACATTGAAAATATTTCCATAATTTCTATCTTATTGCTACTATTTATTTTTTTTTTCTTTTTTTCAAGCATATATATATGGCATATAATAAATTAGCACTGAGGAGACTTCAGGAGCTTCATAGTTCAAAAGGCATACTGCTAACATGTGATCTGGGAAGATGCTGTTACAAACATATGGTATTTATTTCTCTTTCCAAGTAGAATAATCCCCAGATATATTATCCTAGAGGACTGAACAGTGAACACTGAGAAGCCATGTGACATGGAATACAGAAAGGTCCTGTGCTAAACAGAAGGGACAAGTGGCTGGAGCTGATCTCACTTAGAGGCTCTTTTCAAATTAACATAATTACCTAAGCCAGTGACAACTGGTAGAAATTAAACCATTGCTACAGGGAACTTAAAAGCACCAATGTAATTTAAACAATATAAACTGAGTACACAGAAAGGAAAGAGTGTGTGACCAGCTCTGGTGCATTTTGCTGAGCCACAGAAGTAGCAGGTTTGTCCATCCAGCAGCTTTAAATAAGCAGCACCTCGTCCCTCTGTGCAGAGCTGGGCTGGAAACCTGTGGCACCTCTCTGACTAAATTTTTTCTGACTAAATATTCAGGTCTTTATCATAATACCAGTCACTTTTAATCGTTTCTAATCACCATGGATGAAGTGGTTACACAGCCATCATCAGTCTACTTTCCCTGGAGGGGAACATTAAGCTCAGCTCCCTCCTGTCTCCCAGCAGGATTGTAGCTGCCGTCTGGCTACCTTGGACTCTGATCAGCCAGCATCCCCCGGGCTAAGCCTCTTCCTCAGGCTCCTGCCCATGCTTATCCAGATGCATTACTCTCTACTCTTGCCATGCTCAGGGATAAATCTCAATCTTGCCAAAGATCAGACTGCAAGTAAATTGGTATTGTAAATAATAATAAGGTCTTAAAAGAATTTTATTGGTACATTAGAACACAGCACCATCACCACTCCCCCCCCTGAGATATTTGCAGCTGCTGTGTGATTTCCCCTAGGTGCTGTGCATGTGACACACCAGCCACTCTCCATCCTGGCAGGGCTGCCTTAGTGGGAGGCAGGGATTAAAGTGCAGGTAGGTGCAGAGAGAAAGCTGCAGGCCATGTGTAAGGGGCTAGAAAAGGCAGCCACATGCCCTGCCAACCTCACTTGAAGTACAAAGGTGCTGAGATAGAGACCAGGGCAATGTGCGGGCAGAGGAATCCTTCCAGGAGACCTCACCAGGCACATATGAGAATAGAAATGCTGCTGACAAACTACAGGGCTACAAAGCTTGCAGAAATCTTCACTGTTACCCTATACCCTTTCTACCCTATGTACTGGTGAGCTGGTCAGACATCCCCTTTGAGTGTACAGACACAGCAGTGCTGATGCATTGCCAAACTGCAGCCTAAAGGTTTCACAGCACTGGCAATTTCATCTCGGATGTGACACAGCAATGTCACTGCTGAATCACTCACATAAGCATTTCTTTGTCCCACCTCCTTGTCCCCATACACAGGGATGGTGCTTTCTCAGGTGAATCAGTTTCCAGTTTGCTCTACATCACACAGTGGCTTGGTTCTCACTGGAGTGAGAATATTTTGTAAGGGAACAGGATTAAACCAAAGCAGCAAGTGACTTCATCTGCACTTTACTGTGATCACTCAGCCCACCCTGCAGCCCTGGATTTCTAATCTTTTGGGTCAAAAAGGGGTAATTGTCCTAATTTCTTACTCTGTCCTCCCTGTAATGCTCCTTGAATTCTATTTAATTTATTAGTGTGGTCCTACAAATTAATTTGCACAGACACATCTCTGTACTTGTAAGAAATAAGCTTTAAGACTGAGAATATAAATGAGAAATACATGAGTAAGACACTGAGACTTTTCTAATTTTGTTTTTCTAAAATGAAATAGACCATTTATGACATTACATTATTNCTTCAAGTGCCCAAAAGATTTAGGTTGAATGTTCCCAGGGTAAAACCAGCCTGAGGTTTTAGGCATGAGATGTCCCTCCAGCATTCAGAGTAGCCTTTTCTTGTTGCACAGGCAGTTCATGGTGGTTGTTGGTTTGGTTTGTTATTTTCTTTTATTATTATTTTTAAGGTGGTTTGTGACATTCATCAACAAGATAAACCTACTTAAATCTGGGGTAGTAGAGGTTTTTGTTATTTGACTGCTCTTGGAGTCACCATATTAGTTGCTTGTGATACTAGAACATTGAAAATATTTCCATAATTTCTATCTTATTGCTACTATTTATTTTTTTTTTCTTTTTTTCAAGCATATATATATGGCATATAATAAATTAGCACTGAGGAGACTTCAGGAGCTTCATAGTTCAAAAGGCATACTGCTAACATGTGATCTGGGAAGATGCTGTTACAAACATATGGTATTTATTTCTCTTTCCAAGTAGAATAATCCCCAGATATATTATCCTAGAGGACTGAACAGTGAACACTGAGAAGCCATGTGACATGGAATACAGAAAGGTCCTGTGCTAAACAGAAGGGACAAGTGGCTGGAGCTGATCTCACTTAGAGGCTCTTTTCAAATTAACATAATTACCTAAGCCAGTGACAACTGGTAGAAATTAAACCATTGCTACAGGGAACTTAAAAGCACCAATGTAATTTAAACAATATAAACTGAGTACACAGAAAGGAAAGAGTGTGTGACCAGCTCTGGTGCATTTTGCTGAGCCACAGAAGTAGCAGGTTTGTCCATCCAGCAGCTTTAAATAAGCAGCACCTCGTCCCTCTGTGCAGAGCTGGGCTGGAAACCTGTGGCACCTCTCTGACTAAATTTTTTCTGACTAAATATTCAGGTCTTTATCATAATACCAGTCACTTTTAATCGTTTCTAATCACCATGGATGAAGTGGTTACACAGCCATCATCAGTCTACTTTCCCTGGAGGGGAACATTAAGCTCAGCTCCCTCCTGTCTCCCAGCAGGATTGTAGCTGCCGTCTGGCTACCTTGGACTCTGATCAGCCAGCATCCCCCGGGCTAAGCCTCTTCCTCAGGCTCCTGCCCATGCTTATCCAGATGCATTACTCTCTACTCTTGCCATGCTCAGGGATAAATCTCAATCTTGCCAAAGATCAGACTGCAAGTAAATTGGTATTGTAAATAATAATAAGGTCTTAAAAGAATTTTATTGGTACATTAGAACACAGCACCATCACCACTCCCCCCCCTGAGATATTTGCAGCTGCTGTGTGATTTCCCCTAGGTGCTGTGCATGTGACACACCAGCCACTCTCCATCCTGGCAGGGCTGCCTTAGTGGGAGGCAGGGATTAAAGTGCAGGTAGGTGCAGAGAGAAAGCTGCAGGCCATGTGTAAGGGGCTAGAAAAGGCAGCCACATGCCCTGCCAACCTCACTTGAAGTACAAAGGTGCTGAGATAGAGACCAGGGCAATGTGCGGGCAGAGGAATCCTTCCAGGAGACCTCACCAGGCACATATGAGAATAGAAATGCTGCTGACAAACTACAGGGCTACAAAGCTTGCAGAAATCTTCACTGTTACCCTATACCCTTTCTACCCTATGTACTGGTGAGCTGGTCAGACATCCCCTTTGAGTGTACAGACACAGCAGTGCTGATGCATTGCCAAACTGCAGCCTAAAGGTTTCACAGCACTGGCAATTTCATCTCGGATGTGACACAGCAATGTCACTGCTGAATCACTCACATAAGCATTTCTTTGTCCCACCTCCTTGTCCCCATACACAGGGATGGTGCTTTCTCAGGTGAATCAGTTTCCAGTTTGCTCTACATCACACAGTGGCTTGGTTCTCACTGGAGTGAGAATATTTTGTAAGGGAACAGGATTAAACCAAAGCAGCAAGTGACTTCATCTGCACTTTACTGTGATCACTCAGCCCACCCTGCAGCCCTGGATTTCTAATCTTTTGGGTCAAAAAGGGGTAATTGTCCTAATTTCTTACTCTGTCCTCCCTGTAATGCTCCTTGAATTCTATTTAATTTATTAGTGTGGTCCTACAAATTAATTTGCACAGACACATCTCTGTACTTGTAAGAAATAAGCTTTAAGACTGAGAATATAAATGAGAAATACATGAGTAAGACACTGAGACTTTTCTAATTTTGTTTTTCTAAAATGAAATAGACCATTTATGACATTACATTATTATAAATGTTAATTTGCAGTAATTTTCTCACATTAAAAAAAATGCTAGTTTCCTTAGACATTTTCTGAGTTGCCACGAACAAAGCCATAACAATATTTGTAGAATAATCCAAGTATTACCTGATATCCTCTACATGAATTTAAAGTTCTTTTCCTTTCTGATGTATGAAATAGAACTTGTGTGACCAAATACAATGTTCCAGGGGAATGCTACAGAAAACTACCTCTGTTTGCCCTCAAGTTAAAATCTAGATTTGACCTATGGACAGAAATAAGAGAAATGGCCTGAATCTACTCTGACTCCAGTCCTGTGAGGATGGTGTCTTGGAATGCAGAAAGGAGACAATGCTCTTCCAGCACTGTGACTCACTTAGCTCTTGAGGAAATCCATCTGAAAGCAAATATTAATGAAGATTTGTGAGAGAAAGCTCCTCACCCAGTCACCCCCTGACTAACTTGCTTAGTGGCTGCTATGGAAGAGTGATTGTCTAGCCTGAAAGGAGAAATACTAGCCCAGGTCTTTGAGGACACTGACTAGGTAGGGCAAAAGTTTTTTGACATTCATTCTAACTAGATGCAACCTCAGATAATGTCTCCCAAGCCACCCAGAGCTTTTCAACATCCCCTGTCTCCAGGTGGAAATTTCTGTTTCTGCACTGCCACCCATCAGAAAACTGCATAACCTTGCTGTTGGCAAAGTAGCTGGCACTATTTGTGTAGCAACAAAATTCTACCATGAAAGGTTTGTCATGACTGGGAATGAGTCAGTTGGGAAATAACATTTTCAAGTGCATGCAGAAGTCAGTGTTTGTGGGTCTGAGGAAATGATGACTCCTGTAACACTGAGTGCTACATGCCAAGCAGAGATATGGAGTCAGACTGAGCAGCTCACCTGTAGGTGCTGAAATGTGTTGAGAAACTGTAATGATGTTTCTAGAAGGTATTTCCTATCCCTTGGACATTTATTAAGCCACGTAGTACTGCTCATTTGTATTCAAATAGATTGAAATGGATATATGTGAGGTGAAAGAATGGGACTCACAGTTCCTGCTTGAAAGAAACTTTATGGAAGGAATCTTGACTTTATCAGTTCACTCCCCCCTCCTTCAGTTCATTCTAAGTAGCCCAAGTGTGCCACCCTGCAGGGCATATTGTAAATTCTGGCTTTGAGTCATTGATAGTCTCAGCAGCTCAAGACAGCTGCAAACCCAGTTTACCTGTCCAGTTAAAGTGATTTTATGACTGCTGTATATCCCTGAAGATTTGCAAGCCAGCAATGTGTACCACTAAATCAACCTCTGTCAGTTTTACCAGGCTTTTGGAGACAACAACAAGAAGGATGCTATTGCTTTACTTCTTAACCTTTGGTGTTTTCAAAAGCCTTTTGTCATTCTGAAGTTGTGCCCAAACGGTTGAGTTTTAATGCAGGATTTATTACTCATCTTTATTGTTTGGGTCCTGTTTTGTTGGTTTATTAAAGTCCATAGAGTTTGAAACAGCCACCTGTATATAAATCAAGCTATATAAATAAACTACCTTCTGCCAGAAGAACATCATATTTAGGGTTTGTCTGTTCTGATGTGAGTGGGAATGTCAACTGGAAATGCAGTGGCTGTGTATCTCCAGTGCTTGAATGGATGCTCCCATTCTGTGCTGAGTGCTTCCTAGTGCCTCAACTTAGTCTGATTTGGATGGAGAGTAAGATAAACCATTAAAAAGCACTCAGGGGATATCAAGATTGTTTTCCAGACTGACCCAAGCTAATGGGAGCCAGGGATGTGGAATGGGCAGACTGTGGAATGGGCAGACTGTGGAATGGCTGTTGTGTTACGGCCCTGCCAGGTTGTCTCCTGTGGCAGGCTGGACAGCCTGTGTCTTCTTAAACATCCACAGTCACCAAGGGCAGGGAGCTGGAAAGCAAGGACAATAAAACCAGCAAGCCGGTTTTGAATCATCAAGGAGAAAGAATTTGATTTGAAGGAGAAAAATTTGAATTATCAAGGAGAAATAAATTGGTAGCTTTACAATTCAGTCAGCTGCAATAAAGCTAATACAGTTTAGAGTGGGATTTTTTGTTACATGTCTACAGGACAAACTTGATCTCAATCAAATTTGAGTGATGTGGGTGACATTCTTGGCCATATGTGATGCTTCCTAAAAACCCCATCAAAACAATGGTTGTGAGTTGCACATGGAAGCTGCTTTATTGACATTTTAAACATGATGGCCTTGAAATTTGGCCCTCGTTCTCACTGAGATTAGTTATCCTCATGCTACAAAAGCCAGAAATACCTCTTGAAGAGGGACAAACTCTGTTCCCTTTGGGGAGGGATGCAATAAATTTAGTCCTTGTAGAGATCTGAAAAGACACAATTGGGCTGGAAGTTCTTTTTTTCCACTCAGGAATGCCAGAATATAATTTGTGGAAGCCCCTGCATCACCTGAATTGGTGTGAACACAAAAAAATGAGTTACAGCTTTCAATGTTCTCTTCTATCAACCTGAGATAACTCTGGTATTTTCAAACTGAAAGAAGGTCTATTCCCTGGGGTAAGATGCCTCAAATGATCATTCCAAAAAAACTTACCTGACCAGCAGTGCTGCTACACCTCTGTTGTGAAAAGCACTTTTGCACTTGTTAAAGGAATGACAAAGAAATGTGGAAACTTCAGCTACAAGCTGAAATTCATTCCCATTTTTTTTAAAGCCAGAAATCTGGGTTTGGATGCCAGGTTCCAGAAACTGCTAACAACAAAACAAAGCAGCTGGGGAATTGCTGCCCTTGTATTTTGGGTGAGGAGTTGTAACTGACTTCGGCCTTTTACTTGAAAAAAAACTTGCAATTATGCTAAAACTCTCTTCTTTCTATTGCTACTGCCTCTCCTCCCATGCCTCCTGATGCAGATGAACCATAAGGCCTGTAGTAATGAAAGGCATCTTTTTACTCTGCCAATACTATTGTTTATTTTATCTCTCTAGCTCACACTAGGTCTTTGAATGAAATGAAAAACAGCCCTGCTGTTATCAGCACAGGGCAGAACCAGATGGGAAACTTGTGTTATTTCTCTGACTAGTGCTGTGTCTTCATGCAGCTGAAGTGTAAGGCACTGGGTGCCTTCAATATCCCTTCAACTCCTGTAAAAAAAAAACCAAAAAAACAAACAACTTCAAGGCATTCCCTATTTCCCTGGAGGTGTTTGGCACCCCAAAATACCCAGCTGTGGCTGGGCAGCAGGTGACCTCTCCTTTCATGAAGTCAGACTGACTCAGACCTTTGTAGACAGCAACTTTCTTGGAGACACTGGAGGTTTCCATCAGTTTGACCTGGGAGCTGCCACACACTGCATTAGTTTGCATCTCACCCCCTGGTTTCTCACAGCCTAAATTCAAGCATTTAGGGCTTGGACAGTCTTGGAACAGAAACAGAAAGGGCAATACCACAGGCTCTCCACCAGCTCCTGCCCCAGGCAGATAAGAACATACTCTTGTAAATTGGCCCAAGGCATTACCATGACTCAGTTCAAAGCTGTGCAGATAAAAAAAGCTACAGTGCTCTTAGAAAGAAAAATTAAAAGTCTTGTAGAAGCTACAGAAGCACAAAAAAAATGGAACATTTGAGGAGAAAAATAGTTTAATGTTATTATTACTGTTATTGTTACTGTTTTGTACTGTGCCTGGACTCCAGTGTCTCTCTTTAGGACTGGAGCTATATACAGGGCACTGGAAATGAGGGAAATGATGAGACAGCCTATGCTTTTTAATAGCTCCC
Organism: Ceyx cyanopectus; assembly: GCA_013401355.1. NCBI lineage: Eukaryota > Metazoa > Chordata > Aves > Coraciiformes > Alcedinidae > Ceyx > Ceyx cyanopectus. The sequence continues at coordinate 33,725 of VYZU01012052.1, forward strand.
AGTCTAAGCACCAGAGTGGGAAGAAGGGAAAGGAAGAGAGGTAGAAGCAAACACTATGAAGTGGTGATGTTGAGAGGGTGAGTTTTAGGTGAACTAGTAAGGAAATTCTCAGGCACATTAGGGCCAAGGTGGGGCACAGAATCATCCTTCTATCATAACAAATTCTTCTCTAATTATTATTCTTTAAAAGCCAGATTCAGCATCTGAGATTACTATACAAAGATGGAAAGGGGACTAAAGCTCCCAGATTACACTAACTTTCTGCAGATGTCAGACTCCTAACTGCCCTTAACCAAACAGGGCTGCATTACCACTCCTTTGTTCACAACTCTGCTTTTGCCATCTTCACAGAACACCATCCCTCTCACTGCCTCTTGGAGAGGCAGCATCCATTTGAGGGGAGGAGACAAATAATTGGAAAAAACCCAAAACCATCAGCCAGGGAATCAGAAGCTGTTTGATTTTGTTCAGATGCTAGCAGCATTTGCAGAAGTCCCTGAGGAAATTGCTTGGATCATGCTGAGCAGTCCATGGAGGATGGACATGATCACCTGGCCATGCCATTCATGACAGGGCAAAGAACCAGCTTCAGGGGAAGACTAGGTTTTGCATGGCTGTTGTTGCCCTCAGGGCTGTGGTTTGAGAGGGCAGCCTGTAGCTGTTGGCAGAACTGTACAGAGACTTTTTCAGTTCTGCAGTGTGAACTCAGGCTGCCTCATATTGGTGTCTCTCAGTGCTTAATTTGTCCTGATCGTTCCTCCAGCCGTTGCTATGGAAAATTTTTGTAGCATTTAGACTGTGTTGACTGTATGGAGATTACAAGGAGAAAAGAAAATGATCCAGTGAAAGATTGCTCTCAGACCTAGGACAAAAAATTGTCTTTCCTTTTAAAAACAATATTTCACAACATCCTCAATAATCAGTACTAAAACACTTTTAATCATCTTATAAAAATCACCTCAAGACAACTCTTAAGCCACACCAGAAAAGAAAGACACAGTATCATCTTGGTCACTGAAGATAAAAGCCTTTGCCAAGGTGGCAGGAAACAAGGAACATATCTGGGGATCATTATAAGGTGGCCAAGATAAAAGAATATATGCAGTTATGCTTTTGTTACTTCCAGGTGTTATGGCACAGTTGGATGGAAGCAAATGTGTTCTACCTGTCTGAGGTTCTTTTGAAGGAGAGAGGATTAGAGCAACTGCAAAATCTCATCTAATGCCAGTGCTCCATTGCTTTTCTTTGCTGGGCTATTGTAAATGTGGTGGCATCACAAATGCCAGAGCCTGGCAGACCACAGCTTAGTTCACTAAATTTGACATCTGTAAGACCAGTGTTTCACACAGCATAGTGTTTTACTAGTGCCCTATTAAAATGTCACAAGGTCTAGTACTGTGCTGCTGCTGAAATATGAAAAATGAGATTTTTCCTTCCCCTGTGTAAATTCAGTTTACTCTGGGATGTCAATAAACTGTGAGTCTATCTGTTTGTGTTCATTTGTGTCCTATAAGCATTATGCTTTGAGAAATGGTCTGTGTATAGCTAAAAGTGTTTTGTTCATTTTTCCTTGGAGATTGGAAATGGTATTTTTACTGTGTTTACCTTCTTCTTTCTCTAATCCACCTTCAGGTATCTCCATGCCTATACCTGTCTTTGGACTACAAGATGACTCCAAAGTGTTTAAGAAAGACAGCTGCTTACTTGCAGATGACAGTTTTGTCCTAATAGGCTCTTTTGTGGCATTCTTCATCCCTCTAACCATCATGGTGGTCACCTACTTTTTAACTATCAAGACGCTGCAGAAGGAAGCTACACTATGTGTGAATGACGTTGGTCCAAAGACCAAATTTGCTTCATTTAGCTTCCTCCCTCAGAGTTCCCTGTCCTCAGAGAAACTCTTCCAGCGTTCTTTGAACAGAGACGTGGGGACTTCTGGGAGGAGAACCATGCAATCCATCAGCAATGAGCAGAAGGCTTCCAAGGTTCTTGGCATTGTCTTCTTTCTCTTTGTCGTGATGTGGTGCCCATTCTTCATCACCAATGTGATGGCCGTAATTTGCAAGGAGTCATGCAATCAAGAAGTCATTGGAGAACTACTAAATGTGTTTGTTTGGATTGGTTACCTTTCTTCAGCTGTCAACCCACTCGTATATACGTTGTTCAATAAAACCTACCGCTCAGCTTTCTCTCGTTACATTCAGTGTCGCTACAAGGAGGAGAAGAAACCTTTCCAGCTGATTTTAGTGAACACTATTCCAGCACTTGCATATAATTCCAGCCAGCTCCAGCTAGCTCAAATGAAGAGTCTGAAAAAAGAGGCAAAAATGATGGCTAAGGATTATTCGACGGTCACGATAGGAATACACCATTTGGATGGTACCTCCAAGGGAAGTATCAGCCCTGCAAATGAAAAGGTCAGTGGTGTGTGATGGGCAGCAGCTGCCATGACAACCACTGCACGTATGCTGAAAATTTCACCTGGCTATGAGAAGCTCTGAAAGCTTAGGAAAATCAACCCTGCTCAAGAGACCCTCCAATAACATCAAGTACGCCTCATATTATCCTGTGGATGAAAAGCAGGGTTGGAATGGCATCAAATGTGCAATTTTTTTTTCATACAGTACTTTGGCTGTTTTAAGCACAGGCTTTATTAAACATATTTTTTTAAAATTCTAAAGGATATATTTCTTAAAGAAAAAAAAATGCAATTTCTGGTATTATAACATGGGCTGTGAAGAAACCTACGCATTTCTTTTCCCTTTGCAAATGAAAGTTAATCTGTCCTTTGATGTCCTTGCAGAGCAGGCTCCAGCTAGTTTGTCTTGCTACAAAGGAATTTTGTTATCATTAACTGAATGAGCACTTTATGGAATTTTAAATAAAAATATGGTTAATTTACTAATATATATTTAAAGAAATTTTAAAACATTAAATAAAAATCTATTAAAATCTGTATAGATGAATTATATGGACATTTTGGTGACAGTGTTTTTATGGCTATTTTTTTCTTCTGAATGACCATTCTGAAATCTTACTGGGCTTTTCTGCTATTTGTTCTATAGTTCAAATTAGCAATCTTCAAAGATAAATTATACTTGAATGATCCTTTGTTTCTCCCACCATTCTTAATCTTTATTTCATGTCTTGTGTTTTATTTCCATTCCAAAATTTTCATCCTTTCTGCTTAAAACTTGAAAGTAATTTTTTTCAAATGTAATTATTGGGCTTGATTCTCTGCTCCTTCCCATTGGTGTCGACAAGGAACGAAGTGAGACAAGAGTGGAAAACCAGGCACAGTGTTGCTAAATAATATCAAGAATGAATCCACATCCAATCCTCTGTTTGATTCTAACAAAATCAGATTTAATTAATGCGAGGGGAAATTTTGCATGAGTAAATCCTTTGGTAACAGGTTGAAGCAGATTCTATCTCATTTCTCTTGGGTTAAAAAGGCCATTAAGAAGGTGTCCTTCTGGGTTTCTTTTAGAGCACCCTGGTAGTGCCAGGTTTATTAGAAAGCTGTTACTTGTTCAAAATTGTATTCCTTAGTTTTGTTGCTTTGTTGTTACGGTAGATTGCTCAGGAAAGGTAGGTAGCTTGCACTATTAGGACTCAGCCTTAATGAAATATGTATGGGCAAACAGGGCCCACTTGAAGAATAACAGGACTTAAAAGCAGCACCATATTTCACCTGCATTGCTCCAAGGGCAGAATACATTACACAAAGAACATCAAACACATTGCTTGACAGGAATGCCTAGTCATGAAACTATTTCTTTGGGGCACCACAGACAATTTCACTGAAGTCAACGGGACTCTGCTGGACAGAAGAAATAAAAATGTTGAATCCATCTGCAAAACCTAAATCAAATATTTTAATCCGTTCTTTGAATTTTGCAGCTACAATCATCAGAGTCTGGATGTATTCCAGTTTCAGATCCTGTCCACTCTGAACAAAACACTGCCTACCCCGAAACCAAACTCCATCAGTCCTTCTCTTGAAGTTGTTTAGTTTTCACAGACCAACTAAATTTCCACTAAGGCAAAAAAAAACAAAGAGAGTAACTGAATCTGATTCCAGTCCTGGGGGTCTTTGCAAAAGGAAGGCAGCTTAAAATACTGATCTAAACTCTGTTGGGTATTAGTCTGGCTTCCATCAAACTGCTTTTATTGTTCTTTTGCCAGTATGATAACTAAATCTGTCAGTTTTGTGAGCTGTGTCCTCCGACGTGGGATAGGTCAGAGCCACTGCACATAGGTCACACAGGAGCTCTGTGTACACATGGTGACACTGACTTACTCCATGACCCTCAGCCTCCATGCCTGAGTCAAAGAGCCAAGCTGCAGCCCCACTGCACCAATGCCATGCATTTCATCTATTGGCTTATGGCTGTTAATGTTTTTCCCCCCCAAAACTGAAAATTCAGGATCAACTGATAAATCAAGTGGTGAAAATGCTGTGGTCAGCGAGGTGGTTTGTGTGGTCTCTCTTGTTCTGGGTACATTTGATCACCACAACTAAACTGAGCAGCTTCAGCAGAAGGAAAAATGAACTCTGATAAATACAGGTAGGTATGAGGACTACACAGTAGCAGGTGGGAGTGAGTAGTGACTTTCCACTCTTTCCTGATGAGTTTGATATAGACCCTACACTGGGGACTTTGAGCTAATAATGACAATGACCAACTGTCATCACACAGACTATCCAGTCAAGAGATGGAGCACTGATGGAGCACAAGTGGTCCAGGGTGTTCCATGAAACAGGATATTCTGATATCTCCTGGTGTCCAGATGTCTCCACTCACAACTGGAGTGCTAATTTTGAGGATTCGCCCTTGGGAATGGACACCCTGGGGAAGAAGTAGGCAGTAATAAAACCAAAGATCTTTCATGAGTAGAGGTCTGAGGCTCAGGATCTGCCACCAAACCCACCACCTTCATATGGTGAATACTAGCAAAGGATCAAAGGTCTCTAACCCTGCATTTGAAGGGAAACACAAATGCTTCCAATAGTTGAGGAACTGCCAAAGTTTGTGCAATTTGTGTCCATTTTGATATGTCTCTGGCTCAATTACTCCCAAAACTCCTGGATCCTGGTGGCTGGTCTGTGAAGTCTCCTTCACCAGCTTGCACTTGATAAACTGTTACTGAGCATTTAACGTTCACTGCTTATGCTCTCCACTTACTGTCTGCATTTCGCCCACGTGGCAGAAGAAATCAACCCTCCCTGTTTCTCTTTCATTTCACCTTCTGTTCCTCTTTCACAATGTCAAACTGCTCAGGTTGAAAATACTGACGGGGAATGTTTCACTACAAACAGAGAGGGTTTCAAGTACTTGCTTAATGTTTCATTAGAAGAAGATTCTGAACAGTATTTTTTTTCTAGATTCTTATAATAAAACCTATGTTTTGGACCTAAGAAACTTGACAGCATTTCTTTAATTGACAGCTGGCAGTAACATAACACTTCTTTTTTGCTTAGAAGCAGGGATATCTGACATCTGACATTTTAACTCTGCGAGCACTCAGATAGGTGGTTTTATTGAGTGATCAGCAGTTTTTGCCTAAGAAGCCTTTCAAAGCCAAGAATGCACAGCAGATAAAGACCAATATCTCCACCTCTTTATGGGCAGCTTTGACAGTTTAGCAAGGCCTGATTCTGCCACCTTGCACCAAAATGTGAATAGATTTTTTGTGCAGTTTGCCTTAGTGAGGATGACAGAGTCAGCGTCTGCATTTGTTCTACCCACCGTGCCAGATCTGTGGGAGGTCATTCATCAGTAGATAGCAATTAATAGTCATCATACTACAGACAGATTACAAAATTCAGATGTTTTAAACCAGAATTTATAGCATCGGGCCCATGCTTGGGATGAATACTACAGTTTAGTATGACTAGCCTCAGAGCAACACTTCCATCTTGCAAAAAAAAAGTGAGTGTTTTCATGATGCATCAGATTGGAATGGAAACCTTTGTAATTTTCCAGAAAATAAAAGAAAATAAAAGAAACCATACACACAGACTAGCTCAAAGGTTAGGGCCTTCCCTTACCTTAAAAGAAAAGCATGCTGAGACAGTTTGTCATATCTGCATCCAAAAAACCTGCTCTGTCTGAAAAAAATAATGGTTTCATCAACAACTTTTCAAGTAGATCAGCATTTTATTACTGTTAAGACTGCATCTGAAAAATGTCCAAAGACATGAAGCTCACCATGTATCTCCTAAGCTGGTGTGCATCCTTTATATACTTCAGGGTAAAAAATCCTATGTATCTATCCCATCCAGCCAACCATGCACTGTACTTATGTAATTATTGCCAGATGGTGAGATGCATTCTATTTTGAATACCTATATGTTTGCTTATGTAAATACATAGAGAAAAATGTTTGCTGCATTTTGTAATGTTCATGTAAAATGGTGTTATAATGCTTTATTGTTTTGTCAGATCCCACTGCTAGTAAAGCAGATTAAAAGATTTAACTGCCATCAGTTGTTTTATAAACTGGAGGTTTGTCTTAAGTAATGATGTTGGTTTGAATTCTTCCATTTATATTCACAGTACAATATTAGTTGAAGGCAAAGTAATCTTAAAAATCTTGCTGGACAAAGAGGAAGAGCATGTTGCAGAATTTAACTATCTCAGTAAACTGGTCCAAACTGAGCCATTGAAATTATTCACTTTTTCTAAGGACTACTGGAAAGTTCTCCTGTAAAGGTATATTATTTGGATAAGTAAATATAGTTCAAAATATTTCAGTCTAAGGAACAATGCATCTGCAATAGTAATAAGTCGATTAAATGAGTTTCACTAAGGAGTTGCACTAGAAGTTTAAAATTAACAAGCAGCATAAATAAATAGCATCACACAGCCACAGAAGAACACCAGAGTCGCAGAGCCACAGTGCCATCTATTGGTATAATTTTCTTTCACAAGAGTATTAAAATGTGTGGATTTTGTTACACTTTTCTCCATCTTAAAAGCAAAATAAGTTTATTCCTTCAACAGATCTTACAGCATCCACACTCTTGTTTACAGATGGAAAGCATATCAAAATAGTATGGCTGTCATTAAGAAGTCCCCTCAAAACTCTGTTGCAATCTTCAGGTTTAATCAAATTAAATGTATAATGCACTGAAAAAAAAGTGTATTTTTCAGGTGACAAAGGTATTTTCCGAAGTTATAAAATGAAGGGAAACAGATTGTTTTAGTGACAAACCTGTGCAGCACCTTAGGGTGAAATGTGAATTGAAAATTGAGTCAGTTATACCTCTTTATTACTAGACCACTGTAAGTAGGTTCCAGGGTATTGTAATTTCTTGCATTCATTGGAAAACTCCTTTCCAGATTTACTTTTTTTGCCACACTTTGCACTGACTGCTGAAAGAGAATATATTTAGTTTATCCATCTGGTACTTCAAGCCACAAAAGCAAGATACTTGATAAAGAAGATATTTGGTCTTCAGATTTATAGTGTAGTTCTGAGGAAACTCCCTGAAATATGTCCAAAGGGTCCTCAGAAATGTTATATAATGCAGTGAAGTTCTTTGATATGCCTGCAGATTTCACATGAGACCTGGCAAAGAGCCACAGCAATTTGAAAGACTCCTTGATTAAATCTTATTACGTTTGATGTAATTTAATCACCATACCACATTATCTGACCCTGAAAGTAGTTCTACCAGTGGTTCTGCAAACCAGAATTAATTATGTCCAAAGCTTAACATTTGTCAGTCTTCACTTTAGAATTACAGGATCACAGAATATTAGTGTCTGGAGCTACTTGTCAAATGCTTGTGCTTTTCCTTCTACCTGTTTGTGATACAGTTCATCTTCAAGTTCATAACTACAGCTGTTCTTCTGTTAGATTTAAAAAAAAAAAAAAAGTCATCTGTATATTACTTTAATTAGGTAATTCCCCTTTTTTTTTTTCTGTTCTTGTTCTTCCATAAATATTTCTGCAAGTGCATTTGGAAACAACTTTAAAACTCTCAAGGAGTTAATTTGTGAATTTTAGGTCACTGATAATAATATTAGCATTTTGTGAGTTTACAGGTACTGTTCCTGTTATATGGTAAGTGTTCTCTAGCAATAGAAAAGATTGCTAGTCTGAAAGTCCTTAAATGCTTCTTCACAGCTCTCAGGAACTGATTAATAAAAATTATGCTCATGCAACCATACAACTGTCACAGGAAAAGGAAGCAAAAAAGCAGTGGTTAAAATGATGGGTGCTGTGTTTCCAAGCAAATTTATAACATGCCTCTTTTGTAAACTCTCTGAGCATAAATAATGAGAGATAATTTTGACAAAGATGTTAGGGTGATCCCTGTCTCTTTGCAGAAAAAAGCCAAAGGGGTGTGAGTTGAAAAACTAATTTTTTTATTGAATCATTTAGGCTGGGGTTGACTAAGGGTCTGCTAGCTAAATGTTCAGGTCTAAGACAGTTGACTTAGCTCCTAAAGGCAATGGAGAAAGAGAAGCAGCCTAAAATAAGTATTTCAAGAAAATGGAAAGAATCACCCTTTGGAATTGTCTAGTGGAGAAAATCCCAGCCTTTGTAGCCCACAAGTATAAAATAGCTTCATTCACAACTAACAGCAGCTATTATGTAGCCACATAACACAGCTTTTCCAAGACTGAATGCTGAGGCTGATGGGGCTAAAGCTAAATCTGGAGATAAATTAGGGCATACATTTTCCACTCTAAGAGGACTATTAACAGTCATATTGGGGTGCTTGAGGGAGAATACAGGCTATTTTCTGAATGGGTCTTTTGAGCAACAATCACCTGGGAGAAGGTGAAAAGATTAAACTGGACCATCTTCTGATCTGCCCCAGAAGCAGGTGGCTGATGACAGAGGAGCACACTGTGCCATTTGAAGTGAGGTTTCACCTTGGAGACTTACATCTAAGAAAAAAAGGAGGAAGGAGAAACATGTTAAAGAGATTAGTGATGTCACTGTCAGTCTTCATATTTATTTACCCTGACAATTTCCACAAAAATATTATATTTTGAATATAACAACACATAAAGTCCTGGATGAAGTCTCCACACAAACAGTATTTGTCATGGCTGGACTCAGGAGATCTGTATCTCCATTCTTTATGTGTGAAGTGTAAAAAATACTTTTTTTTCTCCTTTTTGTCGTGTAGACAGTGAACTCTTCAACTTAGAAGGTTTGCTTCAATAGGTGTGTGTACAGAGCTTTACACTGTGGACCTGGTCAATGGGAATAAACTCTTTTCTTTTTTTTTTCAGTGACCCATATAATCAATAGTGTAGAAGAGCAGCTCCTTTCCTTACTGCAACTTTGATGTTTTTCTAAACTCCAAAACAGGTTTTTGAACTGAAGCCCTTTCTTTTCACAAAGATATACTATCCTTCTCTCTTTATCTCTTTTACTGCAGGGAATAAAATAATCTGGGTTGTTGGGTTTTTTTTTCTTAGCTATATATCTCACATTGCACTCCATCTCAACCTTCCAGGTCATTAATGAACATACTGAACAGTCTTGTCCCTCCTATTGATCCATGAGGGTTGTCACTCTGCCAGATGGACTCTGTACTGCTGATCAATATGCTCTCCAGCCAATTTTCCACCCACCTTATTGCCCACTAATCAAGCCCATATTTTGCTAATCTTGCTAAATGGAGACAAGGAGACTAAGAGAAGTTTTGCAAAGCCCTTGTTAAAGCCAAGGTATACAAATTTCACTGCTCTTGCTTTCTCCATTGAGGCAGACTTTTCATCAGAAGGCCATTAGATCCATCAGGCGTGCTGTGCTCCTGGTAAATCCATGTTGGCTATTCCAAATTATTTTTGTTCTTTGTGTACCTGAAAATGGCTTCTAGGAGCATTTGTTCTATTACTTTTCCAGGGATGGTGGTAATGCTGACCAGCCTTTACTTTGCTTGGTCCTCTTTCATGCCCTTCTTGAAGGTGGGTTTACCTATTCTCAGATGTCAATAAAACCTTCTGGATTGTCCTGAGCTTTTAAAGATGATAGAAAATGGCAGTGAATGACATTGGCTACTTCTATCAGCACCATCTAATGCATTATCTGCTCCCATAGATTGTGCATATCCAGCTGAGTTAAGTGCTCCCAAACATTGTCCCCTATTTTGGATAATAATCACCTGACAGGACATTATCAGTTAAAACTGAGGCAAAAACAATAGCCACCAAATGCCTCATTCTTTCCCATGTCCCTTGTTAGTAGGTCCCCTGCTCCACTGAACCTTCCTTTTGTTGTAAATGTACTTACAGAAACTTTTCTTAGTGCCCTAAACATCACTTCTAGTTTCAGTCCCCACTGAGCTTTGGCTTTCCTAACTTCATTCTTCGTTACAGATGCTTCTGTATTCTCTCCAGGTAGCCCAAGGATGGTTCCCTTTAAGGTGTACTCTTTTATTTCAGATTATTACTTATTTCAGATTATTACTTCTTATTTCAGATACTCAGCCTGAATCAAATTAAATGAGGAATTCAGAAGAACCACTATCTTATGTTAAAATTCAGATCAATCCAGCTATTTGCGATTTCTCTTGAGGCAACATGAGCTTCTATTTTTATGATTTAATCTTAAATGATATTTGAAAGCTTCTGACTCTTTCATGGGCTGTGTTTCCCCTAGGAACCATACAAACCACTATACTTGCATTACTTTAAGGCTCATGTAGGAATCAAGAACTCCTAGGAATGCCATCTGGTGTTGCTGATGTTAACTTATTCCCTCAAACCTAAAGAAAATCCTGTCTCCTGGGGAAAGACAAGCATAAGCCTGAACAAATAGCATGTATGTCCCACCTCTCCTTGGGGCTCCCATTAATAAGGCAAGCCTTAATGTTCTATTAAATGATTTATTGGCTGAAATGGAATTTAAATTTGCCCTTTGGTGTTCTCTAAGTCAGATCTTAACTATTACATTCCTGTCAGCCAGTATCTATCTTTCTTCAGCTACAATTAAACCTCCGATTTACCTTGGAAACAAGAATTCAAAGCATCAGCTTCAAAGGCTCAGTAATGCAACACGAGGAATTTAAAACTGTACGTGGAAAAAATTATTAAACAAGCAGATTTTGAAATTTGGCAAAGTAGCAAATTATCAAAAATAGTTACTGCTAACACTACACATGGTACAAGACTAAAAAAAGGAGAGACCTTCGCCAAGGACAGTTTTTTTTTGGCAACAGATGGGCATGTTTATTTCTGAATTAACAAAGAAACCAAACAAAAAAACCCAGCTCCAAACAATCAACCAACCAAACAACAAATAAAAAAGGACCCTTTAACAGCAGAAAGTGTGAAGAATTTTTGTTATGAATAAGATGAAAACACTGCCAAGTATCTTCTTTGCTTTGTGATCTTGCAAGTGATGTCATAACAAAAACTACCAAAGCTAGAAATTGGTTTTATTATAAAATCAGGAGTCTGTCAGGCAGAACATGAAGAATACAGAATTCATGAAGAATACAGAAATACTGACGACAGGTAAAACACTCAGAATTTAATGATGTGCTGGTCCAATGCACAGGCTGCTTTGGCANATTATTTTTGTTCTTTGTGTACCTGAAAATGGCTTCTAGGAGCATTTGTTCTATTACTTTTCCAGGGATGGTGGTAATGCTGACCAGCCTTTACTTTGCTTGGTCCTCTTTCATGCCCTTCTTGAAGGTGGGTTTACCTATTCTCAGATGTCAATAAAACCTTCTGGATTGTCCTGAGCTTTTAAAGATGATAGAAAATGGCAGTGAATGACATTGGCTACTTCTATCAGCACCATCTAATGCATTATCTGCTCCCATAGATTGTGCATATCCAGCTGAGTTAAGTGCTCCCAAACATTGTCCCCTATTTTGGATAATAATCACCTGACAGGACATTATCAGTTAAAACTGAGGCAAAAACAATAGCCACCAAATGCCTCATTCTTTCCCATGTCCCTTGTTAGTAGGTCCCCTGCTCCACTGAACCTTCCTTTTGTTGTAAATGTACTTACAGAAACTTTTCTTAGTGCCCTAAACATCACTTCTAGTTTCAGTCCCCACTGAGCTTTGGCTTTCCTAACTTCATTCTTCGTTACAGATGCTTCTGTATTCTCTCCAGGTAGCCCAAGGATGGTTCCCTTTAAGGTGTACTCTTTTATTTCAGATTATTACTTATTTCAGATTATTACTTCTTATTTCAGATACTCAGCCTGAATCAAATTAAATGAGGAATTCAGAAGAACCACTATCTTATGTTAAAATTCAGATCAATCCAGCTATTTGCGATTTCTCTTGAGGCAACATGAGCTTCTATTTTTATGATTTAATCTTAAATGATATTTGAAAGCTTCTGACTCTTTCATGGGCTGTGTTTCCCCTAGGAACCATACAAACCACTATACTTGCATTACTTTAAGGCTCATGTAGGAATCAAGAACTCCTAGGAATGCCATCTGGTGTTGCTGATGTTAACTTATTCCCTCAAACCTAAAGAAAATCCTGTCTCCTGGGGAAAGACAAGCATAAGCCTGAACAAATAGCATGTATGTCCCACCTCTCCTTGGGGCTCCCATTAATAAGGCAAGCCTTAATGTTCTATTAAATGATTTATTGGCTGAAATGGAATTTAAATTTGCCCTTTGGTGTTCTCTAAGTCAGATCTTAACTATTACATTCCTGTCAGCCAGTATCTATCTTTCTTCAGCTACAATTAAACCTCCGATTTACCTTGGAAACAAGAATTCAAAGCATCAGCTTCAAAGGCTCAGTAATGCAACACGAGGAATTTAAAACTGTACGTGGAAAAAATTATTAAACAAGCAGATTTTGAAATTTGGCAAAGTAGCAAATTATCAAAAATAGTTACTGCTAACACTACACATGGTACAAGACTAAAAAAAGGAGAGACCTTCGCCAAGGACAGTTTTTTTTTGGCAACAGATGGGCATGTTTATTTCTGAATTAACAAAGAAACCAAACAAAAAAACCCAGCTCCAAACAATCAACCAACCAAACAACAAATAAAAAAGGACCCTTTAACAGCAGAAAGTGTGAAGAATTTTTGTTATGAATAAGATGAAAACACTGCCAAGTATCTTCTTTGCTTTGTGATCTTGCAAGTGATGTCATAACAAAAACTACCAAAGCTAGAAATTGGTTTTATTATAAAATCAGGAGTCTGTCAGGCAGAACATGAAGAATACAGAATTCATGAAGAATACAGAAATACTGACGACAGGTAAAACACTCAGAATTTAATGATGTGCTGGTCCAATGCACAGGCTGCTTTGGCAACTTTCATCCCCCTTGAGGTCTTGGTGGCCGAGGGAAAACAATGTTAAAAGAAATAAAATACGTGCTGCCTTAACTAGTTATCAGATTCTTTATTAAGTTTTTATTTCTTTCTTTTCACAGCTCGAGCCTTTCTCCTGCAGGACTCGGAGGGTCTCCTCTGCAGAAAGCGGCCCAGGGCGGTACCATGGCCGCGGGCCTCAGAGAGCGGGAGGAAGCTGCGCAGCCCCCGCAGAACCTCCCGGCTCTCCGCAGGAGTCGTGCACTTGAGCTCGGCGAAGCCAGCAGCGCAGCAGCCTCCATGGAAGACGGAAAGCCCTCGGCGGAGGCCTCCGTAGCGGGCCGGGGGCGGGCCTCGGCGGCAGGCGGGGCGGGAGGAGGCCGCGCCCGCCCAGGGGTCGTCCCCTCAGCCGCGCCGTCCGCTGCTCGGCCCCGCCGCTGCTCCGCGGTAAGGGACCAAGGGAAATGGGGTGCTGAGGCGGCTCCGGGGTGGGAAGCGCGGTGGCCCCGGGCTCCGGCGGCGGCCTCGCTGCGGGATGAGCCGGGCGGCAGCGGCAGGCCCGTGTGGGCCCTCGGGCCTAGGCAGCCGGGGGCCGAGGGGTTTGGGATCCCTGGCTGTGCAAACACCGAGGCGGGAGGGTGCAAAGGGAGGACAGGAGAGCGCTGTGGTGCAGCAGGGAGGGGGGGTGCTGTGCAAATGGAGCTGGGCCGGGGCCCTCCTCCAGCAGCCGCTGCTTTGATGCCTCGGGGTGGGTTCTGTGGGGACCCCTCTCGACTCCAGCCTCACGGGGTTGGTGGAAGACAAAGAGCAGGCCCTGAGGGCTGTGTTTTTACTCGCCTGATGCACCCTAGGAGTGCAGAGCTATGAGGGAGGGAGCGTTTTCATTCTGCCGTTTGTTTATCTGGTTAAGTGTTACCTGTTTCTCCTCAGCATGTTCTTATCTGCTGATCCATCAGGTCATGCAAACTGACAGTGGCTCCATTTGTGTCAACCTTCCCAAACTTAACACTCCTGTCTGGTTTAAAACTCCCTTTACTCCTTTCTTTGCTTGCATTTTTCATCTTGTTTCCCATAGAAAACCCTTCTGCTTCCCTGTGAGGCCTCTGTTGTCCACCAGACTTTTAAAATAAGGTAATAAGTTTCCACCAAAGATGATTACAGGTGATTAGTATTGTGGTAATTAGTGGCTGGATATTGGCCACACAAGGAAGGAAAGGAGTGGCCTGGATGGTCATCATGAGGTAGCAGCCTGGCCACTCATCTTGAGCAGCTTCAGGCTCACCACAGCATGGGAGATNTATTCCCTCAAACCTAAAGAAAATCCTGTCTCCTGGGGAAAGACAAGCATAAGCCTGAACAAATAGCATGTATGTCCCACCTCTCCTTGGGGCTCCCATTAATAAGGCAAGCCTTAATGTTCTATTAAATGATTTATTGGCTGAAATGGAATTTAAATTTGCCCTTTGGTGTTCTCTAAGTCAGATCTTAACTATTACATTCCTGTCAGCCAGTATCTATCTTTCTTCAGCTACAATTAAACCTCCGATTTACCTTGGAAACAAGAATTCAAAGCATCAGCTTCAAAGGCTCAGTAATGCAACACGAGGAATTTAAAACTGTACGTGGAAAAAATTATTAAACAAGCAGATTTTGAAATTTGGCAAAGTAGCAAATTATCAAAAATAGTTACTGCTAACACTACACATGGTACAAGACTAAAAAAAGGAGAGACCTTCGCCAAGGACAGTTTTTTTTTGGCAACAGATGGGCATGTTTATTTCTGAATTAACAAAGAAACCAAACAAAAAAACCCAGCTCCAAACAATCAACCAACCAAACAACAAATAAAAAAGGACCCTTTAACAGCAGAAAGTGTGAAGAATTTTTGTTATGAATAAGATGAAAACACTGCCAAGTATCTTCTTTGCTTTGTGATCTTGCAAGTGATGTCATAACAAAAACTACCAAAGCTAGAAATTGGTTTTATTATAAAATCAGGAGTCTGTCAGGCAGAACATGAAGAATACAGAATTCATGAAGAATACAGAAATACTGACGACAGGTAAAACACTCAGAATTTAATGATGTGCTGGTCCAATGCACAGGCTGCTTTGGCAACTTTCATCCCCCTTGAGGTCTTGGTGGCCGAGGGAAAACAATGTTAAAAGAAATAAAATACGTGCTGCCTTAACTAGTTATCAGATTCTTTATTAAGTTTTTATTTCTTTCTTTTCACAGCTCGAGCCTTTCTCCTGCAGGACTCGGAGGGTCTCCTCTGCAGAAAGCGGCCCAGGGCGGTACCATGGCCGCGGGCCTCAGAGAGCGGGAGGAAGCTGCGCAGCCCCCGCAGAACCTCCCGGCTCTCCGCAGGAGTCGTGCACTTGAGCTCGGCGAAGCCAGCAGCGCAGCAGCCTCCATGGAAGACGGAAAGCCCTCGGCGGAGGCCTCCGTAGCGGGCCGGGGGCGGGCCTCGGCGGCAGGCGGGGCGGGAGGAGGCCGCGCCCGCCCAGGGGTCGTCCCCTCAGCCGCGCCGTCCGCTGCTCGGCCCCGCCGCTGCTCCGCGGTAAGGGACCAAGGGAAATGGGGTGCTGAGGCGGCTCCGGGGTGGGAAGCGCGGTGGCCCCGGGCTCCGGCGGCGGCCTCGCTGCGGGATGAGCCGGGCGGCAGCGGCAGGCCCGTGTGGGCCCTCGGGCCTAGGCAGCCGGGGGCCGAGGGGTTTGGGATCCCTGGCTGTGCAAACACCGAGGCGGGAGGGTGCAAAGGGAGGACAGGAGAGCGCTGTGGTGCAGCAGGGAGGGGGGGTGCTGTGCAAATGGAGCTGGGCCGGGGCCCTCCTCCAGCAGCCGCTGCTTTGATGCCTCGGGGTGGGTTCTGTGGGGACCCCTCTCGACTCCAGCCTCACGGGGTTGGTGGAAGACAAAGAGCAGGCCCTGAGGGCTGTGTTTTTACTCGCCTGATGCACCCTAGGAGTGCAGAGCTATGAGGGAGGGAGCGTTTTCATTCTGCCGTTTGTTTATCTGGTTAAGTGTTACCTGTTTCTCCTCAGCATGTTCTTATCTGCTGATCCATCAGGTCATGCAAACTGACAGTGGCTCCATTTGTGTCAACCTTCCCAAACTTAACACTCCTGTCTGGTTTAAAACTCCCTTTACTCCTTTCTTTGCTTGCATTTTTCATCTTGTTTCCCATAGAAAACCCTTCTGCTTCCCTGTGAGGCCTCTGTTGTCCACCAGACTTTTAAAATAAGGTAATAAGTTTCCACCAAAGATGATTACAGGTGATTAGTATTGTGGTAATTAGTGGCTGGATATTGGCCACACAAGGAAGGAAAGGAGTGGCCTGGATGGTCATCATGAGGTAGCAGCCTGGCCACTCATCTTGAGCAGCTTCAGGCTCACCACAGCATGGGAGATTTTGGTAGCAGCAGAGTGTGAGCTGTGGTTACTGTAGAGGTAAAGGTGATTGGAGATGTGGGTCTGTAGGAAAGAAGGAAAGCTTTGTAAGTTCTGCTTGTAGAAGTTCATCTCCCCTGCCCTCCATTTCCATGGGGAAATAGAAAGTTTATTGAAGATCAGGAAGTGTTTGCAGGAAATTCTTTCTTCTGAAAAGCTGTGATGTTAAACAAAGATTATTTAAGTTGTATTCAGCTTCTGCTGTGATTTATGAAAACAGAAATCCAGGAATGTTCTTTTCAATATTAACTTGCTCCTTATTTATTTGTTTTCAGTTGAAGCCATGGCATTGAAACAGGTTTCCAGCAACAAATGCTTTGAAGGTTTCCAGAAGGTGTTTGAACACGACAGGTAAGCAATACAAAAACAACCTAGATGCTCAGTATGGGGCAGTGAATCCATACTCTCATTGCTGCCAGCATTTTCAGATGCAGGAAAATAATGTGTTTTCCCTAACACCCTTATTTCTGTGAGAAATGCTGTCTGCTGCTCCTGCTTTGGATGTATTCCTGTATTTCCATGTTAATGTTTAACATGTCTAGTATACTTAGTGCTGCAGATCTGAGATGGGAAGTCAGTATTTTTACCTTTGGAAGGCTGCCTTAGTTTGGGTTGCCCTCATTGCAGCACAAAGAGCTGCTGTTTGTACAAAGTTCCAAGCACTCTACTGGATATTTCCCTTTTATTCATTCATTAAAAACATCTGTGAGTAGACAGACCCAGTAGTTAGATTTGTGTCTGATTAAGGTGAACAGAAAAAAAGTGTTTTGTTTTGGTTTTTTTTTTGACTTCTGATTGAAAGAAAAAGTAATTAATTATGCTTAGATAAGCTTTTACTGACAGTTTTATGCTTCAGTAGCAATTGGTTGGTTGCAGACTTGGCAGACTGAAAATGTCTCTTGCTGTGGCAATGCTGTGCAGGGTCTGCAAGTCAACTGGATGTTTTCTTCAGTAAAAAATACTTTCCAGTTTAAGAGACAAAGCTCAAGTTAAATTTTGCTGGAGTTAAAAATTCAGTTTTCAAACTGTTCCTGATTAGCAGCACTGCAAAAAGTGACTTGATTGTAATTTTTTTATTGTATTCAGAACAGGGTAGGATGGTTACCTGTTGCCAATTTGAATTTTCAGAGGCTGAGTTTTAAAAACTTAGGTGTTATAATTTACTGACCAATTGTCTCTTTGAACAAATGTTCTTTTTTCTTAACATTAGTGACCTTGTTAATTAAGTAGTGATGATAACAAGGAGTATTTTATTTTATTATTTTATTAATACAGTTCAGAGCTAAAATGCAAAATGAAATTTGGAATCTACTTGCCTCCAAAGGCAGAAACTGCAAAGTGTCCTGTGCTGTACTGGCTCTCGGGTAAGTAACTTGAATTTTAGTACTTCAAAAAATATATTCATGTTTTAGCTACTGTGATATAGTAACTGTAAACCTGATGTAAAGGTGCTACAGTGGCAGCTTTTGTCCTCTACAGAAGATCGTTGTCTGGATCATGCATTTACATATATTTTATATTTATATTTATGCATTACATACTCAGTGTTCAAAATGTTCTACCCTCTAAGAGCTGACAGCAGCACACCCAGCTAGCCCATGGCACTCAGTGCCACATCCAATCTCTCCTTCAACACCACTGGGGATGGAGACTCCAGCACCTCCCTGGGCAGCCCATTCCAGTGTCTAATGACCCTTTCCCTAAGGAACTGCTTCCTAAGATCCAACCTAAACCTCCCCTGGAGCAGTTTCAGGCCATGGCCTCTCATTCTGTCACTGGTTACCTGGGAAAAGAGTCCAGCCCCAGCTGCCTACAGCCTCCCTTCAGGTGCTGTAGAGAGTGATGAGCTCTCCCCTGCAGGGCCCAGAACTGCCCCCAGTGCTCCAGGTGAGGAGCTCCCTAGTCCTGCTGTCAAAAGTTTTAGAAACTGGTAGGCTGTGAGCAATGTGTAACCAATGCTATTTTTATTCCTCTAGGGTTAACTTGCACAGAACAGAACTTTATCACAAAAGCTGGTTTTCAGCAGGCTGCAGCTGAGCATGGTCTTATTGTTGTTGCCCCAGACACAAGCCCACGTAAGTTCTAACAAGAGTTGTTGTTCCTGGAGGTTGCTACAAGGTGTGTTGCCCACCTGAGTCAGAGTATCACCTCAACTTTCTCTTTTGCCTTGTTTGCTAGGTTACATTGACTGTATTCTTAATAATGTGGTAGTGAATATTGGACATTTTAAATTCTTTTATTGCTGTGGCACTGAAACCAGAACAAAGGGGCCATTGAGTTCAGCACAAATGAGGAGAGAGGGAGAAAAAAAAGTGAACCAAGAGGCATGTGTTATTAGAAACACTTGTCTGCACTTTGTGGCTTGCTGAGGCTTTAAAAACTCTGCAGAACTTTGTTGTCACATGAAGATAGAATATTTACTCTTTATTTATTCTGTCTTCTAAAGCCAGTTAGATGCATGTCTCCAGAGGATTACAACACTTAGAAAACCAAACCAGAAGCCTTTGCCTCCTGCAGCTGCAATAACCTGCTGATAAATAGCTTTTAAAATTATTATTTGCTGTTATTTATATGAGGCTGAACTTAAGAGTGTTGTGAGAAACCTGCTGTGGCTCTGCAGTTCCTGGAAGTTCAGCCTTCTAGGGTTTTTGTGTATGATGTTTGGCATTTGCTGGCTTCTGCTGCAGTCTCATGAGTGTCACACAAAGATGGTGGTCTGGTATTTCCCAGGCTCTAGTGGGTCAGATCTGCACAGGTAAGATGGGAATGAAGTGCTGTTCTTTCCAGAAAACATTTCTCCTGTCTAGGTTTTGAAGGTGTGTCAGGTCATTGAACAGGAAAACATAGTTGTAAGGAAGAAGAGGGACAGAAGAGCAAGATTTGTGTATTAATGAGCTGATTTTGCACTTCACTGTTGCTACCTGCTGCAGATTAGAGATGGGTCATTAGCCTCTGCATGACTCACATTGGGTAATTACAGTGGGACTTGGTTTTACTGGTGAAGTTGTCTCTGGCAATGCTTGACTGCATTTGTCCATTGTCCATGTTCACTGCTTTGTCCATTTTCTTTTAAAACCTTCTTTGCAGCTTCTTTCTTTAGTCTAATAACTCATCAGCATAGCTCTGCTGCTTAGATGAATTTCAGTATGTGATTCATACTATAGTCTTAGATTTTAGCTCAGGCTCCCAAGAGTTCCTCAATCTCTTTGTGCTGTCTGAAGAAACAACTGAAGAGCAGTTCAAATATATTCTCAAATTAAGAAATCTAAGCATTTGTAGTGAAATATTTGACTTTGATGTGTTTATATGTGATTTTTAACTGTTTAGTTACAACTACATGAGAATTACCTTCCAGGAGCCAGGAGATGTATCTGGGAAAAAAAAAAGACTGCATGAAAATACAAAATACCTGTCATTACAGACCCTCTGTCAGGTCCTGATAGATTTCAGTTCTCCCTTTTCCTAGGGCTTTGCTTTTGCAGGTAGGTGGCTGAGCTGTGTTTTGCAGGTTTCTTTTCAAATTTCTTTTTTTCAAGGCTTCCCTAAGTTTCCTTCAGCAGAATCAGCACTGCCTTCATTGCCTGACAGGACTTTCTGAGTTTTTGTCTGGCTCTGAGGCACCAAAGACAGACTTTTGCATCCAACACCTTGTGTGAGCACCCCCAGTCCCTGCAACTCTTAGACTGTTAAGTTCCAAAATCACTCAGTGTTCAAGGTTATGTTGCTGGAGCAAACTTGGCCTTGATCCTTGTTAAAAAAAAAAGTGATTTGACACTGACAGGGTGGCAGGTATCTCTGCACAGATTGACAGGGGCTGTCAAATTGCACATCAGTTTGCAGTATAATCTGACAGTGGTGAAAGCCTGTGTAATTTTGGCTTGCAGAAACTAGGAACATTTCAAATATACCTTGAAATATTACATTCTGTTCTGAAAACTGGGCTGGTAAATCACAGGCTAATCAGAGAGTGAGAGAAGATTGGCTGGGATCTATTGACTTTGAAGGAGACATTGCAAATTGAATTGGGAAGTGTAGCCTTGAAAAGAGGATACAACCCTGCAGTTATTCAAATAAATTTATTTATTGGGGAATTACAGGTAGGAGCAATGAAATAAATTGCAGAAAATATTGCAGTGCCAACTTTTGACTAAGTCCCTGGGTAAGTTGAATGAAACTTCACAGAATTAGTTTAGGAGAGATCTTTTATTTTTAAAGGGCTACTGAAACAGATTATTATAAGCTGGATGAATTCTGAACATGCAGTAAAGACTGTAACTCTAGAAAGAATTTTCATTCTAGGTGGCTGCAATATTGAGGGAGAAGATGAAAGCTGGGATTTTGGCACTGGTGCTGGTTTTTATGTGGATGCCACTGAAGAGCCTTGGAAAACCAACTATAGGATGTATTCCTACATAAAGGATGAGGTAACTTTGCCTTTGGGCTTTCTTGGTGGTGGTGGGTAAGATAAAGAGGGGGTTTGGCTCAGTTATGCTCTTTGTTCCTAGAACCAAAGATCACTTAAGTTTCATTTTTATTTTGAGTTACTATCATGTGAATTGTCTGCTTTTGATTTTACAATCCTGTTCAAATTGCTTTCAGGCTGTGATCCCAGGTGTCAGGCTAGAACTAAAGATATGCCTTTGATTTCTCTGGCATGAAAACACATTAGTCATTTGTGTTGTTTTATTTTCCTAAACACACTCAAGTTGTTTTAAAGGTTTTTTTTTACACTGTTGCTTCTTTACAGCTGCCCAAACTAATAAATGCCAATTTTCCAACTGACCCTGAAAGGATGTCAATTTTTGGGCACTCTATGGGAGGTCATGGAGCTCTTATTCTTGCTCTGAAGAATCCTGGGAAATACAAAGTAAGTTCTAATACAGCTTATATCAGGTTTCTAAGGACAGGCAGTGTTTGAGAGATGAGGGACTCTGCCCTGGTGGATCAATTCTGTCATGGGCTGACCTGACCCTTCATTTTGAGGTCAGCTGCTGCAAAAATACAAGTGCAACTGCAACTCAGTAGCATAACATTCCCTCAGTGTCATTCACTAGAATGTCAAAGCTTCATTTTTATTGCTCCTCTTTATCTTTTGGAGCCAGTAGGTCAAAAATTTCTGTTGGCACTTAACTGTGAACAGTATCATCTAAAAGAACTAAATATTAACTTCTTAACTTGAAAATATGAACATCCAGGAGAACTGGCAGAGGATCAGGTTTGTTGCTATTTCTTTCAAGACATGAGAATGGAAATACTGATGTCCTTGTCTGCTGCTTAAAGGAATTCAGGTCAACATCTCCCAACAAGACAAGGAACTCAAGTTCTGCCTTTTGAAGACTGTGGAAAAAGGGAAGCCTAACTGTGGGGCTAGAAAGAACATGGAAGAGGGAAGCAGGATAACACTTAGGGTACCTAAGAGGGTTGGTGGGGGAGTCCTGGGTTCTGACAGCAATTTCCAAATCATTTTGGAAAAGGCTTTTAGTTTGCTTGTTAACAGATCACTTTTCTTAACTGATAATGGGGTTTTTTTCATGCTTTATTCCTGCACAGTCTGTATCAGCATTTGCTCCTATCTGCAACCCTGTTCAGTGCCAGTGGGGGAAAAAAGCCCTTGGTGGATATCTGGGATCAGATGTAAGCAAATGGGAGGTATGTGTTGCAATTTGCAGTCCTTTCATAATGAGAGAGCTGTAGCTACATCACAACAGGAGCCTGGAACAAAACTCTGGGCTGCCCCTGGGTTGATAATTTGGTTTTTACTCC
This sequence comes from Ceyx cyanopectus, assembly GCA_013401355.1. Taxonomy (NCBI): domain Eukaryota; kingdom Metazoa; phylum Chordata; class Aves; order Coraciiformes; family Alcedinidae; genus Ceyx; species Ceyx cyanopectus. The sequence goes on from VYZU01012052.1 coordinate 56,220, forward strand.
ACTCCTAAGGATGGATAATATCCTGTGTTTCTGCTGGTGTCACTTGCTCTTGCCTCATGGTGCTTACAACAAGTGTAATGAGATAGAAGGCTCTTCAAATTCTCTCAATTCCTTCCTGGTTTATGAAGCTCTTAAAATCTGGGCTAAGAAAAATCCTGAGCACTCTGAGACTTTGTACTGCATGGAAGCAGGGAGCAGTTTAAAAGAGGTAAAGTTCCTCAGACTTGGTTCTCAATATATAAACCAGCTGGTTTTTGTAGTAGACTGAAAAGAGAGACTGCTCCAAACTTTTCTGAGCCAAGTTAGGGTTTTAGCTCCAGGGCCCTAATTTTGAGGTCTTTATGAATGGCTAAGATGCAAATGTGTTTGTATGCAGGTTGCTGTGTTAATTAATCTCAGAATAAACATGGCACTGCATCCCCAGGATTAATTTAGAAGGGATCATTGTGACCACATACTCTGATTTCTTTGTAAAGAAACACAAGTTGCAGTTCAATCCCTTGTAAATGGCATTAAAGTCTCTCTTGGGAAGACATCCATGTCTGATTAAAATAGGAGTGGAGAGCATTAGCTGCTTTCACAATTATTTATAGTTTGTGTATTTAAAAATCACCAGTTAACATAATTTATTGTGAAAAATCCAACAATCCCAAAATATTTTTGTCCCCTTCACTTTCTTTTCATGCCCTCAGCAGATTGAGCCTGTCTAACACATGCAACTGAATGTTGTTTCCCCTTTCTTCCTGCAGGCCTATGATGCTACACAACTTGTGAAGTCCTATCCAGACTCTCACCTGGACATCTTGATTGATCAAGGCAAAGATGACCAGTTCCTATCAGCAGGCCAGTTACTGCCTGATAACTTCATTGCTGCCTGCACAGAGAGGAAAATCCCAGTTGTCTTCAGACTGCAGCAGGCAAGTGGCTCCTACTCTCCCATGGTTGTTGCTCTGTGGGGTCTGTGTGCCAGGGAGTGTCTCTTCATGGGACTTGCTCTCACTTAGCTGTGAATCTGACCTTGGCCAAGTGAGGAGGAGGGTGAGAAGTGACAAGTGACATGTTGTTTAGGATCAGCCACCAAAGGCTGCACGAAATATCCCTCAGATTCAGCCGCATTTCACCACTAGGTGGAGCCAGGATTTTAGCTTCAGCAGACTGGGGTGTAGATGGGAGCTGAAGCTGCCAGTGGTCGGCTGAAGCAGCAGCAGCAGCAATAATGCTGCTTAAAATGCATTAGTTAAACTTTTAACTTCCTAGTGTTCATATAAATTTAAGCTGTTCATTAGGTATCCTTCACAGGCTTTATATCTAACACAGGTATTTTTGATTCCTTAAAACAGCTCATAGCAGAAAAGTCATTTTTAAGTAACTAAAACTGAGTAAATTAACATTAGAAGAGAGCTTAGTATGATGGTTTTATTGTGAGCTCTGTTTGCTGATTTCTTTTGTTGTTCTGCTTTTTCTAGGGTTATGATCATAGCTATTTTTTCATTGCTACTTTTATTAATGACCACATCAAACACCATGCAAAATACCTCAATGCTTGAACCACTTGGATTCTGCCCAGTGAGGATCAAGGGATAGAGGTGAACTACACACGAGTGATTTCATGAAGCAGTGTCTGTAAAATGGAGCTCTTCTGATTGTACTGCTAAGAAAAATAAAAGTCCCACTGAATTTGATGCTTGTGCCATGGAGTAAGTACTGGGAATGTTCTTGGCTGCTTCCAAAACTCTCTCATCCCTCCCTGAAGGTGCATGTTGCCTTCCAGCTCAAAATGAAGATGAGCAGATGAGTTCATTTCAGACTATGGATATGTATTTGGGACCTCAGAACTGTTTCTAGTGCAGCTGAGCAGAGACCATGCTGAACAGTGTGGCTTTCCAGCTAATTAATACCAGGGTTCACTTCCCCACTCAGTGGTGAAGGAAGTTGTTAGTGGCACAACCAATCAAGCTACTTAATTAATCTGAGGTGCCTGGTGTATTTTTTCCTTGGCCTATCTAAACTTATTCCAAGTCTGGTGGAGAAAAGAGACAGAATCTTGCTGTGCAGAGTGGTTTACTGTCCTGAAGAGGATTTCATGGATGATACCTAAAGTAAAGATGTCTTAAAACCCATGTGAAGGAAGCAGTCTGTAGTACAGGAGGGATTTTGTCCTTCTCTTGCCTTTGATTGCTGCTGAAAGGCTTGTGCTGTATATCTGGGTTTCTGAGCTTAACAAGACAGAGTAAACTGATAAATAGACCTAAAGCAATCCCTACCTGTAGATGATCTGATATCTCACTGTTGAAAACAACTGTGCTTATTTTACAGCTGTAGAGCTAAAACAGTTCCTAGTGCTCTATAATTCTGCCAGCTACCTTGTGTGGGGCAAGAACACAGATTGTTCCAGTGAGATGTTTATCTCACCTTCAAGCAGTCACTTGTAAACTGCTTCCCATGCTTCAGCTGAATGTTCTCTGGTTTCTCTGGCCCCTGCTGGATTTCAGTTTGCAGGGAGGCTGATGCTGGAAACTTAGGTTCCTGTGGGTGATGACAGGTTTAATGAAGTGTTGACTTTATCATTGTCATGTATGGCAGCTTCTCCCAGTTCCTCCCACTGCCAACAACCAAGCAACTGGTTGCTGCAGCCAGCAGGTGAGTTAGTGGCTGTATCTAATGCAGGGATGGAGTGGAACTGTGCTGTGCTGAGCCCAGGACTAGGAGCAGACTGGCAGTGGAATCAGTGTTCAGCTTGGTGCAGGTACTTGTAGCAATAAACAATAAAAATTTCCACTTATTACCTGCCACAGCTCAGAGTTTTTGTCTGATCCATTCTGATAGTTGTGTTGAAGGGGAAGGAGAATGCCTTTTTTATTCTCTAACATGCATGTTTTATTAGAGGAGATTAAAAAGCAGGTTTAACCCTATAATTTACTCCTAAGTGCTCTTAACCATCATTTGAAAGCTGCTGGATTAATGGTAGGAAAGGGCTTGCCCTGCATGTGTGGGAAGAGCCCTGTTTTGTTTGTGATACTGATATGCCATTAATTCTGAATTTCCCATTATAGTGTAGATGGTTGGAGGGAGTCTTATTTCCCCTGTACTTAATTTCCAGTCCAGCAGGCTATCAATTACTGGAGCAGCTTCCCCAGGCAACTGCCCAGCTGCAAGTTTGGAGCTGAAAATACCTGATTTTTATTTATTTTATTTTAAAATACCTGGATTTTCCACACAGCCCTGCTGCTGACTGACTGCCCTCCTGCACTCTTTGCTTGCTTGGGAAAACTTAGGATTAGTGTGCACTGCTGCCTTCCTCCTTGAGAGGGACTTCCAGCTGCCTTGCTTCTGGGCAAATTTGGGTGACCATCTGACAGGATCCTTCTGAGCTCAAGAGAACTTGTTTTGGAAGTCATTACCTAAAAGGCTTTATAGATAAATGCCTGAGTGCTTACCCTCACTGGGAACAAGTTGTTCCTTGTGTTTCCCCTCAACCTCTTGTGCTCCAACTGACTCCCATTGCCTCTTGTCCTGTCACTGGATGACACTGAGCAGAGTCTGGCTCCATCCTCCCTACACTGCCCTGAACATATTGACAGACACTGCTGAGCTCCCCCCTCAGTCTCCTCCAGGCTAAAGAGCCCCAGCTCTCAGCCTCTCCTCAGCAGGGAGATCTCCACTCCCTGCAGCATCTTGGTGCCCTGCACTGGACTCTCTCCAGTAGCTCTTTGTCCCTCTTGAACTGGGGTGCCTGGAACTGGACACAGGATTCCAGATGGGGCCTCACCAGTGCAGAGTAGAGGGGGAGAAGAACCTCCCTTGCCCTGCTGGCCACACTCTTCTGAACTCCCCCAGGGTGCCAGTGGCCTTCTTGGCCACAAGGGCGCGCTGTTGCCTCATGGTCACCCCCTGTCCACCAGCACCCCCAGATGGATTGGGAGGGAGCTAGAAGATCATCTAGTGCAACCCCCCTGCCAGAGCAGGGGCACCTAGACCAAGTCACCCAGGAACAGATCCAGGTGAGTCTTAAGTGTTCTCCATGTTGAGCTCTCCCACCTTGAGAAGAAACAGGTAGAGTCATGAAAAGGTTTCTACAAATAATATAGTTTAATTGTAACTACATGAAAGATTTGCTATATACATTATGTTCACTGCTGAGGGTAGTGTAGATTTGCCATGCATGGTTTATTGCACATAGAAATAGTGTACAAAGATCATGAAGATTCTTTTTTTTTAGCCATACAGGTTAAGACTGCATAAAAAAAAAATCTGTATTACAAAATATTTAGAGCTATTTATTTACAGCCAACTCCAAGCAAATACTGAAAGACACTAGCAGGAGAAAACAAATAGTTTTTAATTATGAAAAAAAACAAGATTTGTCAAAATAATAATTACAAAGCTTCATGTTGCCATATATACATGATAAAAAAATACTCAGGAAACCTGCATTTTATCCCTCAGGATGCAGAAATCAATATTTTTATACTCAATCTTTGAATGCTTTTAAAATTTGATAAACTCTGACTTGAAAACTTAGTTTATATTGCTCGTGCTTTTTTGACAAAACAGATATTTGTGCAGCTCTGTAAAATATTAAAATACATTTTCTTTTTTTAGTGTTAAAGTGCACAGTACATTTGAATAGGAAACAAGATGCTAGCTGCCAATCAAAATTCCTATTTAAGTCAACATTCCCTCTATAAAATAAACACTTCTGCTTTGGTTGAACTCACTGGTTATTCCATAGTGGGTGTCCCATTCCTTGAGTCCACTTTCCTCCTCCCAGCACCCTGCTGGCCCCCCCAGTGTGGGTGGGATGGAAAGGTGGGGGCTGCACTCAAACACCATAGGAACTGCCCTGGGGATGCTGGGGGTTTAAATATCAACAGGTGCTTGGACTTGATGGTGTGAAGGTGATTCCATGCTTGTAGCTTTGCCTAGATTCTGTCTGCACCCCTCTTCCCAAAGTCTTTATCCACTTGTTCTCCTCAGTCTCTTGCTCAAATATTTCATCCTCCCCCCACTTTCTTTTTGCCATGATGTGTTTGAAAGCCTGTGTGCCCTGCTGACCCCCAGCAACTGCCCTTTCAGCACATGCAGTGTTCCTGGCCTGCCTGCTGAGGTGACACCCCTCAACTTCTCTGAAAGGAAAAATAAAAAGATATTGCAGGTATTTGTGAGAAGTGCTGTGGGTGGAGGTCTGATCCTGCACTGTGCACTGCAGAGCAGGGTGCTTAATGCTGGGGGAAATGCTGGAGAAGCACTGCCCCAGGAGGGTGGGTGTGCAAGGGCTGTGACCCACCTTTGGCAACTTTACCTCCTCTCAAAGGAGTCAAACTCCTGTTTTTTGGCTCCCTGGCCAATCTCCTCATTCATGTTCTTGTGCTGTGCTTGAGTAGTGCCCTAGCCTTGAAAAGAAATCAAGTTACAGTGCAAAATTGTCTTTCAAGACACACGATCCTAATGCACATCATTCATTTTGGTGTGGCAAAAGTTAAATGTCTTGTGCATAGTAAAATAAGCAATCAAAAATATTTGTTCACATTTATTTTTTTCAAGTTTACATCTTCCCTTTTGAATAGATTTAAACATCTATATACAGATAAAAATGGGTGTGCTCTCAGGTTCAGTCAATTTAGCCTCGTGGGGGGAAAAGTGCTACTGGAATGTAGGAAACTCAATGGAATGCAGACAAATTTTGACCAATGTTCCACCAAATCAAGAAATAAAGAATGCCATTCCAGCTAGCTGTTCTTTTAATAAAAGCACCTATTTTGTTGGCTTTTTTTTTCCTCTTACATATTAGAAAATACAATTTATGGAGATCTAGAGCTACTGCACACCGAGTAGAATAAAAAATAACTAAATATTTATATTAAAATAAAGTGTTTAACCACAAAAAAGCAGTAATAAAATACAGTTTCCTAATTTACATTTTGCATCCAAAGGATGAATAACAACTCACTAATAAATAATATTTATATAAATATTTTTTTTATGTCTGGATAGTTTTAAAAGGCAACGGCCTGAAGCAACTGCAGGAAAACTTGACGTGGTAGGAGTCTCCATTCACCCTCCCTGCTCCCCCTCCTCAAGTGATCACAACAACTCTTAGTTTACTAACAGAAAGTATCTTGCTGCAAGACACTGCACACGTCTGGAGGTGGCTGTTTTGGGGAAGTACTGTACAAAGTGAGCTATAAAAGCAGTGAAGTGCCAGTCTAGAAAACATTTCTGCTTCACTTCTGGGTTGTAGTTTGATGCACGTGGCCAGTCTGACAGCTGATTTAAACTCAGAAGTGGTTTGGTTTTTTCAATGCAGTTGGAAAAGATGGGCAGTGTTTTGTTTCTTTGATGGCACAGTGGAGCTGGAAACAGCAGAGTTTCATGTGAATAAAGCTTGTTTCACTGTGGTTACATCTAGCAATGCTTGAACTGTTATGCTCACTTTTACNTTGAGAAGAAACAGGTAGAGTCATGAAAAGGTTTCTACAAATAATATAGTTTAATTGTAACTACATGAAAGATTTGCTATATACATTATGTTCACTGCTGAGGGTAGTGTAGATTTGCCATGCATGGTTTATTGCACATAGAAATAGTGTACAAAGATCATGAAGATTCTTTTTTTTTAGCCATACAGGTTAAGACTGCATAAAAAAAAAAGCTGTATTACAAAATATTTAGAGCTATTTATTTACAGCCAACTCCAAGCAAATACTGAAAGACACTAGCAGGAGAAAACAAATAGTTTTTAATTATGAAAAAAACCAAGACTTGTCAAAATAATAATTACAAAGCTTCATGTTGCCATATATACATGATAAAAAAATACTCAGGAAACCTGCATTTTATCCCTCAGGATGCAGAAATCAATATTTTTATACTCAATCTTTGAATGCTTTTAAAATTTGATAAACTCTGACTTGAAAACTTAGTTTATATTGCTCGTGCTTTTTTGACAAAACAGATATTTGTGCAGCTCTGTAAAATATTAAAATACATTTTCTTTTTTTAGTGTTAAAGTGCACAGTACATTTGAATAGGAAACAAGATGCTAGCTGCCAATCAAAATTCCTATTTAAGTCAACATTCCCTCTATAAAATAAACACTTCTGCTTTGGTTGAACTCACTGGTTATTCCATAGTGGGTGTCCCATTCCTTGAGTCCACTTTCCTCCTCCCAGCACCCTGCTGGCCCCCCCAGTGTGGGTGGGATGGAAAGGTGGGGGCTGCACTCAAACACCATAGGAACTGCCCTGGGGATGCTGGGGGTTTAAATATCAACAGGTGCTTGGACTTGATGGTGTGAAGGTGATTCCATGCTTGTAGCTTTGCCTAGATTCTGTCTGCACCCCTCTTCCCAAAGTCTTTATCCACTTGTTCTCCTCAGTCTCTTGCTCAAATATTTCATCCTCCCCCCACTTTCTTTTTGCCATGATGTGTTTGAAAGCCTGTGTGCCCTGCTGACCCCCAGCAACTGCCCTTTCAGCACATGCAGTGTTCCTGGCCTGCCTGCTGAGGTGACACCCCTCAACTTCTCTGAAAGGAAAAATAAAAAGATATTGCAGGTATTTGTGAGAAGTGCTGTGGGTGGAGGTCTGATCCTGCACTGTGCACTGCAGAGCAGGGTGCTTAATGCTGGGGGAAATGCTGGAGAAGCACTGCCCCAGGAGGGTGGGTGTGCAAGGGCTGTGACCCACCTTTGGCAACTTTACCTCCTCTCAAAGGAGTCAAACTCCTGTTTTTTGGCTCCCTGGCCAATCTCCTCATTCATGTTCTTGTGCTGTGCTTGAGTAGTGCCCTAGCCTTGAAAAGAAATCAAGTTACAGTGCAAAATTGTCTTTCAAGACACACGATCCTAATGCACATCATTCATTTTGGTGTGGCAAAAGTTAAATGTCTTGTGCATAGTAAAATAAGCAATCAAAAATATTTGTTCACATTTATTTTTTTCAAGTTTACATCTTCCCTTTTGAATAGATTTAAACATCTATATACAGATAAAAATGGGTGTGCTCTCAGGTTCAGTCAATTTAGCCTCGTGGGGGGAAAAGTGCTACTGGAATGTAGGAAACTCAATGGAATGCAGACAAATTTTGACCAATGTTCCACCAAATCAAGAAATAAAGAATGCCATTCCAGCTAGCTGTTCTTTTAATAAAAGCACCTATTTTGTTGGCTTTTTTTTTCCTCTTACATATTAGAAAATACAATTTATGGAGATCTAGAGCTACTGNTTTAAACTCAGAAGTGGTTTGGTTTTTTCAATGCAGTTGGAAAAGATGGGCAGTGTTTTGTTTCTTTGATGGCACAGTGGAGCTGGTAACAGCAGAGTTTCATGTGAATAAAGCTTGTTTCACTGTGGTTACATCTAGCAATGCTTGAACTGTTATGCTCACTTTTACCAAGCCCTTTTCTTCTAGGATGTGATGTGGTAGGCAGAGCTTCTCCTAGAAAGAGACAAAGAAAGGGGTAAAGATTAGGACAGTCAACAGTGCAAAACCTTGCTTTGCATCATCACAGTTGGAACACAAAGCCCAGCAAGCAGCAACTGCTTCCTATTTTTCTCATTAAAAAAAGAACTTCCTAAGATTTGGACAAAATCTCCCAATTTTGCTCTCATTATACCTACAATTTAGGGAGATCTGTTCATATTCTGGGTCTCAGAAACCAACCTGTGTGGGGTCACCCCAGTATGTCAACATCTCAGCTAAGTGTGGGGGGCCAAATACACACCCAACTTTCACCTAAGAAGGGAGATAACTTGGCATTTGCCTGTTACTACATATAAGTGAATTTGGGGACAGGAGGCTGGTTTTACAAGACAAAGTTCTGCCACTGAGCTCTAGCAACACAGGTCCCAGGATCAGCACCTTGAAATCCACCCCTGAGCACCCACAGGAAAGCCTGGGGAACACTGTGCATTCAATGGGCAGAAGTGGTTCATTCCAAGTCATTCTGAAACAGCCCAGGATCAATGTCATTCAGCATAAGGACACAGCAGTGGTGGGAGGATGAAAGCTACCAGCTCTCCAGAGGCTGGTACACCAGAAGCCAAACAGTCAGCACTGTGTCTCCTACAGGTAACAAAACACCTGAGTAATTCTTGCTGGGAGAGGCAGCCCCGTGCCGTGAGTGGCACTCTCTCTCAAAAGAAGATTTTTCTGAACCCAACTGGGTTAATGAACTCCATGAAGTTATGACATCAGGCAGCATGTGTGCAATAAACCCATGGAAAGACTGGACTCCATCACATCAGCCATAATTACAACTGCAAGACTCACTGCCACAACATGGAAGCCCAAAGTGTAAGTGGGATGACAAAAATACACAGATAGGAAAAATCCCAGACAACACAAACACGTGGGTACAAAGTCTGGTGAGGAAATATGCCTGACCAACCAAGAGAAGAACTCACCCCTGACTCTGAGGACACTCAACCTCACCTCTGATAAGATTTCTGTCTCTTTAGCATCAAAGCTGTAATAAACACTTCAATAAAGCTGCAGGAATCACCTCTAAAAATAGCTCTGTTGAAACCATCACTGAACACAGAAAAACTGGCTAGTAATTCTCAAGACCTGTCTGAAATCAGTTAAAAAACAACTGTAGAGGGAATGGCTGCCACTCCCCTCCTGGCAGCATGAATCTCTCTCTTCTCTACCTAGTAAAAAATGAATATCTATTTTTTTTCATGCATTTTTCCCTCCCTAAGAACACAGAGGACTTTAATTACTTATTGCAAGCAAAAAAAGAAAAGGCAAAAAAGCAGAAAAAGGAGGCAGAAGCCAGGGGGTTGAGTCACAAAGCTACACAAGATGAGAGTCCACCAGGTGCACCCACAAACACACGTGTGCAAGGGCTTTATTCTAATGTAGAAGAAATTGATTTAGACAGTGTAGAGAAAGCCAGGAACACACAGGGACACTAATCCCACAAGGAGATGTGACACACTACACAGACATATCTATTTCCTTGGACATGAATGGAGTTCTACAGTTTGGCAAGAACCTTTTTTGTCTTTTTAGAATATGAGATTTAAGATCTACAGGGAAAAAACTCATATTCATAAAGCAATGAAACCAGAAATGTCTATTTTCTCCTAGGGCAAATTTAAAAAGTCCAAGTAATGCCCATCATTTAATGTTCAGAGCCAAGTGCTCTGCAATGGCAAGTCATTAAAAGCAACATCAGGGCTTCACATTAATCAAACTTACATATAAAAAAAACCCTTGACATTTTGATAGCTCAAGACTAAAGTTTTCTTTCTAAAGAAAAAAAAAAATTGAAGAACCTACAGCAAATGTTTCCTTTTTCACATATCTAAGGCAATTTGAAATAGTGTCTTTTTATATTTTCCTTATCCAGTATTCCTGGTGGTGCCTGAATGTGTCCAAATGGCCTGAAGTTATAATTTGNAAGGATGAATAACAACTCACTAATAAATAATATTTATATAAATATTTTTTTTATGTCTGGATAGTTTTAAAAGGCAACGGCCTGAAGCAACTGCAGGAAAACTTGACGTGGTAGGAGTCTCCATTCACCCTCCCTGCTCCCCCTCCTCAAGTGATCACAACAACTCTTAGTTTACTAACAGAAAGTATCTTGCTGCAAGACACTGCACACGTCTGGAGGTGGCTGTTTTGGGGAAGTACTGTACAAAGTGAGCTATAAAAGCAGTGAAGTGCCAGTCTAGAAAACATTTCTGCTTCACTTCTGGGTTGTAGTTTGATGCACGTGGCCAGTCTGACAGCTGATTTAAACTCAGAAGTGGTTTGGTTTTTTCAATGCAGTTGGAAAAGATGGGCAGTGTTTTGTTTCTTTGATGGCACAGTGGAGCTGGAAACAGCAGAGTTTCATGTGAATAAAGCTTGTTTCACTGTGGTTACATCTAGCAATGCTTGAACTGTTATGCTCACTTTTACCAAGCCCTTTTCTTCTAGGATGTGATGTGGTAGGCAGAGCTTCTCCTAGAAAGAGACAAAGAAAGGGGTAAAGATTAGGACAGTCAACAGTGCAAAACCTTGCTTTGCATCATCACAGTTGGAACACAAAGCCCAGCAAGCAGCAACTGCTTCCTATTTTTCTCATTAAAAAAAGAACTTCCTAAGATTTGGACAAAATCTCCCAATTTTGCTCTCATTATACCTACAATTTAGGGAGATCTGTTCATATTCTGGGTCTCAGAAACCAACCTGTGTGGGGTCACCCCAGTATGTCAACATCTCAGCTAAGTGTGGGGGGCCAAATACACACCCAACTTTCACCTAAGAAGGGAGATAACTTGGCATTTGCCTGTTACTACATATAAGTGAATTTGGGGACAGGAGGCTGGTTTTACAAGACAAAGTTCTGCCACTGAGCTCTAGCAACACAGGTCCCAGGATCAGCACCTTGAAATCCACCCCTGAGCACCCACAGGAAAGCCTGGGGAACACTGTGCATTCAATGGGCAGAAGTGGTTCATTCCAAGTCATTCTGAAACAGCCCAGGATCAATGTCATTCAGCATAAGGACACAGCAGTGGTGGGAGGATGAAAGCTACCAGCTCTCCAGAGGCTGGTACACCAGAAGCCAAACAGTCAGCACTGTGTCTCCTACAGGTAACAAAACACCTGAGTAATTCTTGCTGGGAGAGGCAGCCCCGTGCCGTGAGTGGCACTCTCTCTCAAAAGAAGATTTTTCTGAACCCAACTGGGTTAATGAACTCCATGAAGTTATGACATCAGGCAGCATGTGTGCAATAAACCCATGGAAAGACTGGACTCCATCACATCAGCCATAATTACAACTGCAAGACTCACTGCCACAACATGGAAGCCCAAAGTGTAAGTGGGATGACAAAAATACACAGATAGGAAAAATCCCAGACAACACAAACACGTGGGTACAAAGTCTGGTGAGGAAATATGCCTGACCAACCAAGAGAAGAACTCACCCCTGACTCTGAGGACACTCAACCTCACCTCTGATAAGATTTCTGTCTCTTTAGCATCAAAGCTGTAATAAACACTTCAATAAAGCTGCAGGAATCACCTCTAAAAATAGCTCTGTTGAAACCATCACTGAACACAGAAAAACTGGCTAGTAATTCTCAAGACCTGTCTGAAATCAGTTAAAAAACAACTGTAGAGGGAATGGCTGCCACTCCCCTCCTGGCAGCATGAATCTCTCTCTTCTCTACCTAGTAAAAAATGAATATCTATTTTTTTTCATGCATTTTTCCCTCCCTAAGAACACAGAGGACTTTAATTACTTATTGCAAGCAAAAAAAGAAAAGGCAAAAAAGCAGAAAAAGGAGGCAGAAGCCAGGGGGTTGAGTCACAAAGCTACACAAGATGAGAGTCCACCAGGTGCACCCACAAACACACGTGTGCAAGGGCTTTATTCTAATGTAGAAGAAATTGATTTAGACAGTGTAGAGAAAGCCAGGAACACACAGGGACACTAATCCCACAAGGAGATGTGACACACTACACAGACATATCTATTTCCTTGGACATGAATGGAGTTCTACAGTTTGGCAAGAACCTTTTTTGTCTTTTTAGAATATGAGATTTAAGATCTACAGGGAAAAAACTCATATTCATAAAGCAATGAAACCAGAAATGTCTATTTTCTCCTAGGGCAAATTTAAAAAGTCCAAGTAATGCCCATCATTTAATGTTCAGAGCCAAGTGCTCTGCAATGGCAAGTCATTAAAAGCAACATCAGGGCTTCACATTAATCAAACTTACATATAAAAAAAACCCTTGACATTTTGATAGCTCAAGACTAAAGTTTTCTTTCTAAAGAAAAAAAAAAATTGAAGAACCTACAGCAAATGTTTCCTTTTTCACATATCTAAGGCAATTTGAAATAGTGTCTTTTTATATTTTCCTTATCCAGTATTCCTGGTGGTGCCTGAATGTGTCCAAATGGCCTGAAGTTATAATTTGAAATAAAGAATTAAAAAGCAGAAGATAAAAACCCACAGTAAATCAGGCTATAGGTATATTTAATTTTTTTCTTTTAATTTCCAATTGAAAGATTAGTGTGTTTTGTAAAGTTTACACTTAAGACCAGATTTAACAAAGAAAAAAAATAAACCCCAGACCCTCAAAACTGCAGCAGTTGTGTGTGTGGAGTCATAGGCAGTGAGATGTCTCTCCATATGTGCACCCTCCCAACGTGTAATTTATCAGAAATATTTACAACACTGTATTGGAAGACTCTGGGCTGTGGACCCTTATAAAAATTCTGGCCTTGAGCCATAAAATTTTAAAAGTCTTCCCCAAATTCCTCACAGTTTCTTCCTAATGTGCTAAGGAAACAGTGACCTGAAGCTGCAATGAACAAAAAGCTTCATCAAGACAGACAGGTATAAAACAGTAAAATAAATGTCTACTTACAGTGGAAATCTCAATTATACCATAACCCAATACATTGAATTCCAAGAGATAAAGTGAAGGAATGAGAGTGGTTTGTATCAAAGTAGAATGAATCAGTACCTTCAGCTTTCCTTTTTTTTTAATAGGAATACTTTTTGTATTTTTGTTTGAAAAACAACTGGGTGCAATAATTTTGAAGCTTATTAATGTATATGGATGGGATATTTGCTCAGGTCTAATTCAATCCCCATGCACATTAAGTGTGACTTCCAAAAAGCCTATTTGGAATACAGTGGGATCCACAGACAGCTTTCAGCTGTAAAAGCTGGTTAAAATACACTGAAGAGGCATCTGAAGGATTCCTGTGTTGATTATGCTGCACTTGAGAACTCTTGTTTAATGGCTCAAGGAAAAAGTCAAATCCTCACCTCAAAATGCTATTTGTAATGCAGTGCAAACATGTTTTACCTGCATGTATATCCACTACAACTTGTATTTTTTACTTCATTGCAGCATGGATGAGATCATCTCCACAGGATGAGAGTGATCAATTTGATGGGCACAGTACAGACTGCAGTAAAACTAATTTATGAAGAAATCACAGTTTGAAAATCTCTGCTGACTACTGAACTGGAAAAAATGTGAATGGGAAAAAATGGGGGAGCAAATATCAATCATATTATCTATAAATAAGTGGGTGAACTGAAATGTATATTGTTTTAAGTCATCAAATTCATCATGGGACTGGCTGTGAGCAGTATGTAATAACTGTATTTAACTCAATGTCTCAACATTGGCATCTCCTCAAAGGTAAAGAGAGACCAGTCACTGAACCATTGGCTTCCTAAGTGCTAAAGCCACAGGAACAGCAGCACAGAAATAGGAGCCTGAATTTATAACCCATTAAAATAGATTCATGAGCTACATGTGTGTTCTAGTTTCACTTAGTGGGAGAATTACTGGCTTCAAGGATGGGCTGAGAGGTATTTTTCACATTTGTATTTTTTGGAAAGACATGTAAGGTCATGTTTTGTTATTATTTTCTCTGAAATATGTGTATTTGGAGGTGTTATAAATAAGAACCCCCCCAGCAATACCAAGGCAGATGAGGTTTGTGTGTGGCAATAAGGTTGTGCTTGGCATGAACAGTGTGTTCAATTCTCATAGTGGCTTCAACTGAAGTGCTTGTAATGTTGCACTTTAATTACTGGATATTGTCCTAGTTGTGACTAGTGAGAAAGTGTCCTGTAGGTATCTAAAAGACAGTTCTGTTTGAATAATATGTTCATTCTGACTGGGGTGCATTCAGTTGGTCTTATATTGGCACTAGGACCAGCTCAGTTTCTAACCCAGTGGCTAATCTGATAAAACACTCAAAAACACTGAGGACATGAACATTTCTGCACACTGGAAATGCAAAATACATGGAGCTGCTCCTTCTCCTCCCTCCCTCCCAAAGCTATTGGATACAGTGGATAATCAGACATAATATTAGACAATGAGACAGACAGTAATAACAACTTTCACCACTTGATTTTCTAATTAAAACACAGTGACAGATGTAGATCAGTACTCTAGGAGTGCACAACACACAGCATTGACAGCAACCTGTTTACCACTTATGGGAGCAGGGCTAAAATCCCAGCCCTAGAGAAGGCATCACTTGTGTCAGAAATACCAACACTGGGTTAATAAAGGTTCATAGAATTAATAGATTCTTCAACTTATTCACACTTTGTCACTTTCCAGGTTTCACTAGAAAAGCAACACTTTCAAGACATAGATCTGCTGAAAGCAGAAGCTTCAATGTTAAGCTCCAACTCTGAGTAAGAAAGTGTCCCCTGGTGGAATTGCTGAAACATGGAACACAGTTACAAGACAGGCCTGTGCAGGATGAGGACAGAGACTAGAGCTACACACCCAAATAATTAGCACTTGTTCATCAAGTATAAAGACCTAGGAGCACTCCCTGAACTCATGTCTGGTCACAGAAGACACTGTTCACAGTAGTAGAGCTCTTATGGAAGCTGTTAAACACTAAGCCCTTAAAACACCCTGGGTTTACCCATAGTCTAAAATTAATTTTTCCACCTTAAAATACATACTTAATACATTTAATTCTTTTTATATACCTATTTATATATTTGAGCCATGGAAAGCAGATTTAGAACTGCAAGTTTTTTAAATAAGTTTATATAGTATGGAATGGGGTATTTATAGTGTAACACAAAGTCATAAATGTGACCAAAATAATCAGTAACATACAAGTTCTTCTGCTAGGTATCTTCTAAAAGTCTCTAGGGCTAGGTTGTTTTTTTTTT
>VYZU01012054.1:5697-17070 GCA_013401355.1 Ceyx cyanopectus
GAGTTGAGTGAGAAATTAAACAAAATTTGATTGAGGCAGTTTAAAGACCTGTCACTACAGGCTAGTGTCTGAGATGTTATAAAGCCAGACATATTTGCTGCAATAATTTGCAGATGTAACAGAGTATAACCTATGTATTCCACAGTGTTTTAATGTTGCTTGTTAAAACTGCCATGTTTTAATCCTTTTTTATTTGAAGATACATGTTGTAGGATATTCAACAATACATTTGTCTCTCACTCAACTCTCATAAGTTACACTGTCCTCACTGGTTAGTTTCAGGGATTTCCTTCTCTTCACAAGAGAATTTGCATAAACCATGTACTTAGACACAGAAAGGTAAATACTGTATTTGAATAGCTGAATTTTGGTCAGTAGTCAAAAAAGGTATCTCTGAATATTTATGTTTTCTAGAACATCTTTTTAGGAATTAGTTAAAATGGATTTTTTTTTTCTTGTTAATAGACATTGTTCTTCAATAACTGAGAATAGCTCATGCTCTAAGACTATTAGTAACCTTTTACTGTCTGCTGGTATGCACACAGTCCCATCAGAGTTCATTGCTCTGGACTTACATTGATGCAATAAGATCCCTTCACAATTAACTAATTTTAATTCTCTGAACACATTAAGATAATAATAATAATAATAATAACATATTTGTCCCCCTTTTTGTAGAAACAAAGCAAGTGACACTGAATATCTGTTCAAAAAGGGCTAAGAGGGAACTTTGCTATACTGAGGGCAGAAATCATTTACTTGTCTAGCTATTGCCTGTATACCACACTGATAGATTGGGCTCTGCTTTCTTCACCAACATTACATACCTTCAAACCAAAAATGACGAATGCAACAGTGAAGTTTGAGAATATTTTTTTCCCTAAGTAACAACAGCAGCATTTGCTCTGATATAATGATCACAAATTTTTCAGTTACTTATTTTTCTCTGTGAAATTACAAAAGGTTTATGTTAAGTCCTGAGTGAAGTGCAGAACAGCAGGAGGAGATATACAGTGAAAGTACAGCTCTGTATCTTACAAGTGATGTTTTGGAAGAAATATTTCAGGAAAAAAAAAAAGAAGTTACTGCAATGAGATGCAGTCCTGCTTCAATCTGTGAATATGACTTGGTGTGTCCTTGGAAGGTCATACCGTACCTGAATGCATGTTAAGATGGCATGGTGTCTCATAGCACTTGGAAGTGCTAAGGATGAGATTTTTCCCAGTTGAATAATACTGAAGAAAACCTCTCAAAAACTTCCCTCTGTCCCTGTGAGATTTTTAATATTCACAAATAGGTGGTAAAAGCAGTATGCATTTTAAGTGGCTATTAGTTTCTGAAATAATCAGGTTTGTTGTGGAATAAGCAAGACATCTTCTTATGAAATAATAAACATTATTGAAACACATAGTTGAAACACAAGTTTCAACTGAGATCCTCTTTAGCAGCTTCTAAATTTTTGACTGATTTTCTTCCATACCTGAAGGATTATAAAAATAATAAATATTCAGGTTATGAAGGTATACAAGTTTTAACATCTTGCAGCAGCAATACAGAAGCAAATATACTAAAGTATTTGTCCATACTAAGAAACCTGTGACTTCTGTAGAAGCTAAATTTTAATTGCACACTCTTTCTTAGACAAGAAATGTTATGCTATGAGAAGTAAGAGTGACACAGATAGGACAAGAAATTTAGATAATTATACAAGTAAATAAATATTCTAAACAGGTCCTTGTACAGATCTTTTACCATTATTGGTAAAAACATTTCCTTTATCATGAGTATGTAACATTTTTAGTCAGTCTTTTTCTACTCCTTATGCTTTACTCATGATAATTTCTAGATTACATTTAAGATAGGCTGGTCGCATTGAAGTGTATAGCCAGTGCAAGCTCTGCCACATCTTAGCTTAAAGAAAGGGACAAGCTTGGGGAAAATGTGGTAATATTTAAGAGCTGTGTTAGTCATTTGTCTGATGTAGAGCTTTTGTAAACTTGATAAACACAACCTTCAGTTAGGGGTGTCACAAAGATATTTCTTATAGAAGTAGAGATGGAAAAGATCATGATTTCATAGGTCTCCATTTCCTGCTTACACTACTTGGAACACAAAATAACTCAAGAAGCTTCTACAGACATTCTGAGAAAACAACTACTGGGGAAGATGTAGTAGAAGATAGTATCTTTCTGACTCATTGCAGATGTCTAACCAGATACCAAAAATTCCTCATTTTAGGATGAGATCTCCTTCAGCCCATATCAAAAAAAAAGGTACCTTTGTATAAAGGAAGTACTGAATGATTTAGAATAGTCCTTTAATCTTTTTATCATTTGTTTACCAAAAAATAGAGAGAAGTAGCATAGACACATCTCTGTTTGTAGAAATGACACCTATGAGGCTGTTGCTCATTGTACTCAGGTGAAATGCCAACATCATTCCTAACCTTGCCTAGCAATCACAGCTACTGGAATCCTTTATTGCTGTTCTGACTCAAAGTACCATCTATACTGGTAAAAGCAGAACAAAACATAACAATACTGTCTTTCATTGTATGACAGTGTATGAGATGAAGAAAAAAACCCCTGTTTTGAAGGAAATGCTACTGCTCTGGGAAAGGTATTACTTATTACTTACTCAGTACTGTATTGACCTTTGAAAAATAGTTTACATCTATTGCTTGCTTAGAAAGACAAATTCCTGGCTTAAATATCTCCTTCTGAAGTTAAAATCTTACACCTTGTAGTGTGGGTTTTGTTTACTAGTTCAATGTGAACCACCAGCCAAGAAGTTTTCTGTTCTAAATGTTTTTTAGTTGTTCAGCTATTGTTTTTAAACTTCATCACCATTAACTTCCTGCTTGCTATGGTCCAGTTACACAACTTATTAATTTATAAGCTTGATATTACTCATTGAAACACTTTCCTGTTATTACCATTGGGGGAACTTGGGCAAATAAAGTTACACACATATGTAACTAGTGTCAGCAGCAGAACTTTACTCCAATACCTCTTCTTCTGACATTGCAGTCTTAAAATGTCTTTATTGCAACTGAAAGTTTTCATTTTATTTAAAAAAAACTTCACTATCATGCCTCATGAAAAAAAGAAAAAAACTACTTTTTTTTTTTAATCTCAGCTGTAAGTATGTTCCTACACACATGCATATTTTATAGTTTTAGCTCACATCTGGTGTGAGGATTTACCTCCAACCAAGGTGTTTATTACAATTCAATGGCTTCACAGAAGAGCAAAGTTAGTGGCATTTGCTTGATGTATTTCCTTCTAAAGCTCAAAAATTCTAAGAAATTACAGCAAAATGATGGAGAAACTCAACTGGAATTGAAAATCAGAAGTATAGTATTTTGATATATACTGACCCTCAGAATATAAATGCCATATACCTTTCCTTCATCAGCTATATTTGAAAAAAGACATCAGCACTTACATTTTGAAACTTTTGTTATTCAGCATCTTCTGTTGCTGAAAAGAGACTCATGATTTAAATCTGGATGACTTCTAATGATCTGTGGGCATTGAAACAGTTATTTCAGAACAGCAGATACGATAATTCTTAATAAAGCACCTTCCCTCCCTATAACAGCATTTGCTGTGAAGAACTGTTTGTTTTCTTGATTATGACAGAAAAAAAAGGAAGGGATTGTTCCTTCCTTTTCTTCTTTTTTACCATCACCATAAACATAATTTATTTACAAATTTGTTGTGTTGTATGTCACATACATATAAATACTCTGAAATCACTCAAATTTAGAAATAAATATTCTCTAGAATTTTGGTCCCTCTCATACATATGTCTCATATAGGCTGTGGTCCTGCACTGTGTAGAATGTTTATTCTCTTAAAGCAAACCAAGAACCACTCAGGATGTCTTTACTCTACAGAGCCCCCCAGCTGCAGGCTTTTATTCAATGAACACCTATTATGAATAAGTCAGAAATAACCACAGCAGGAGGGATATAAAAATCCAGACATCAAGCATTACCAAGGCCACAAGAGAAGCTGTTCCAATAAGAAAGATGGGACAGTGCAGGCCTCCAACTCCAAATTACCATCAGGGTAGAAGGTGAAGCAAAAAAGAATGGTGTTTTTCCATTTCATGGATGCTGATGGGGCCCATACAAAGATTATTAAAGAAGGGCCATAAAAGTCACTGTTCTCTTCTTCACAAGAGGTGTTACAAAAGGGAAAACACAGCTGTATGTAAAAAGGACTGAAGGGGGAGTGATGTCTCCACCTACCCAATCACACAGTAAAATAGGATAAACAAAGAAGCAGGAACTGAGATGCAACTGAATCAGTGAGATTGACAAGTGTAACTACTGAGTATAACTGCTTCTTCAGCCTCTTTATTCTCTCATCAGTTGGAAAGGAAAAAGGGAGACCTTTCAGACGTGGAGAAGGATTACCTCATAGCTGCTCTGCACATGGAAAAGCAAGCACTACGTAAACTGTGTGCAACCTTTCCACCACCCTTCTTCCCATCTCCTGCCTTCCACCTGAACTGCCCTAATGACCCTTAACTAGAGCTCAGGATCAATTCTTAAGTATACAAAATGCATTTACATATTTCATGTTTTAATGGAAATGGTATTGAATTGTTGGGAATGTAGGGTGTCTTAGTTTAGACAACTATTATCTGAGACCCGGGACTTATAAGGAGACAAGAAATTTATTAGAACAATATATATGTATAAACAAGAAGAAAAAAAAAACAAACTAGGTAACAACAAAATGTAAGCCGTCTCAGACCCCGACGGCTAATCCCCCCCCCTCCCCGGCGAAAGAGAGAGAGAGAGAGAGAGAGAGTCCGCTCCGGGCTGTCTCTTCTTAAACGGGAAAAGCAGTCTTTGGAATCAAAAGCGCCAGGCGAACCCAGGAAAAACACAGCCAACAGATGTGTTCCCGCAGGAGAGTAAAACCTGTGGTTGGAGAAAAGGTTTTCTGCAGGGGAAAACTCCGTCCGCTGACGAAAGGCAGGGCCACGCTTCCGAGGAAAAGCCGTCTCCATGCCGCCGCCGTCCTCGCCTCCAGAGCTTTGTCTCTCCAAACCACACCCCTCTTCCGCTTCTGTCCACATGCCCTCAGGCTTGTTTTTTGTCGGCCCGGCCCCACCCCCACAGGCAAAGAGAGAGAAAAAGAAAAAAAAAAGTTTTGTTTCTCTCCTAAAGGGAATTGCTACCCCTTGACATAGGGTTTTTTTCCATCTGCCAATGACTGTGATCCTTCCCAAAAGACTCTTATAATGCTACAAATATTGATAACAAAAATTACAGGGTAGTTGTTTTTTGTTTTTCTACTTCGGAAATTATTTCAGCATTACTGTTCAGTCCTTAGAAACATTAAGCAACCTGATTTAAACTATTTTTGTTTGGATGAAAAAATGTGGTCCAGCTCTAGCAATCTCCATGCAATTCCATGAGAGACTAGAATACCTTTTAAAAGATAAAAGCATTTAGAAACATTGAAGCAGAAATGTATCCTGAAAATAAGTTTCTTTACACAGTCCAAAAAGCTATTTGTGACAATCCAGTTGTACGTTCTCCCTTTTACTCTTGAAGCTTTACAGAAAATGAAATACAGTCAAAGGACACTTTTTTATTACACTGTCCCCTCATTGGCAATGAGTTTATTTCTTTCTGCTTTTACTGCTAAGAAACTGCCCATCTCAGCAACAGAGATAGTGTTTTACTATACTGTAAGATTTTTAATAGATGGGCAAAAATGTTATGGGGGCTCTTGATTCATAGGTAGGATAGATTTAGGAAGCAGTAGCAACACATAGCCTTCACTTAGCCACTAACATCTCCTTAAGGACACACACCAGTGGGACGTAACGAATATCTGAGAAACAAGGGTGGCTGCAAAGGATAAAGGTTTGGAAAAGGAGACTCCTACCTGCTTTTGCTCCAGTGCCATCTACATCTCCACAGCAAACTCTAACTGTAAAGCACCTGCATATTTTCCTAGTCACACTAAAGGCAATTAGTAATGCTGCCAACATTTCTCCCTTCCAGAGAAATAAACAGTGCATGCTTAACATTGCTGGGGGAAGTGAAGTTCCACTTCCTCTGTCATGAAGTTGTGGAGGGCTGTTCTCCATGTATCTGCATAGGTATGCTGAGAAGCAATTAATGTTTGTGCCTTGGAGGGTTAAGATAGACCCTATTAAAATGTTAGACTTCTTTGTTTTTGTTTTTTAAATCCTACTTTTCTGTTGTTTTTTTGTGGAATTGTAAAAAAATTTCACTCTGAAAGACATTAAATAAGATTTAAAAAAGCAAACAAATCCTTTTACCATTCTGAATGATTAAATTATGTTTTCTTTTTCTCTCAAGTACAGAAATGAATTACAGAAAAAAAACAACAACTTGTATCTAGAGCTTTAACAAAAAGAATTCCTACATGTAAATAGGGTCAAACACTTAGTCAAATGGATGTCTTCCTCTCTTCTGTCAACGTCTCCTGTCATAATTCAAGAAAAGGAAAGAGAGTTCTGAAATGGTAGCACCTACATGAAATTCTGAAGGGGTAAAAAGGTGCTACGTGCGTATTTGTATGCACATGCCTACAGTACCCCAAATGCCTTGACTTGGCATGTCTGATGGCAGTTTTTACAAGAGGTTAATATTTAAACTAAATGTACATACTATTATTAATATTGTAAGAGGTATTATAAATATTTAAAGTAACAATCGACTAAATGCCCTTTCAACCTTTGAACTGATTAATACATTATCATGAAAATCCCTAGAATGAATGCCAGACACTGCTGTGTGCTGATTGTTGTGCTGCTGCATGACTCTCCAGTACTGAAAATGGCTGAGTTTATATCTCTTCCAATTAGAAATTTAGATGAAATATAAAACAGGTACACAAAGCAGCATAGGAGAGCTCCTGTGGTGAGTCTGCTAAAGACATCAGATGCTGAAGAGTGCAACACTGGGATGAAGAGAACCTAGAAGAGTTAGATTTAACAAAAAGCGATGGGAAATATCTAATAAGTATGCTTTCCATTACCATAGCAACTTCCATCAAAGGAACGGAAGACACTTTAAAACGTCAATCAGTTTATCCTCAACACTACTGTATGGCAGGCAAAATATATATTAGAAGAAATAAAGTTGTTTCCTGGTGATTGCTGGGCTCTATTTTGAGAGTCCTTTTTGCTATCTCTGCACTAACTTTCTCATCAGCATTCAGACTTCCAATCTGTCTTTTTCATGTTCTCTCACGTGGACTGTAGCATAGGAGGAGTGATCAAAGACATTAGGATAAATCATTAAGATTTTAGGAAGTAAAAAATTTAGCTGTTACCAAACACCTGCTCAACCAAGCATGGACTAAGCAGTCTTATCTACTCTAAGTCTTTGTTGTAAAAAAGTACTACAATGGCAGATGTCAGAACATCAGTGGCTTTCAATGATGGCCTCTTTCCTTAAGTATTTTGTTACTGTACCTGTGCAAAAGATATATTTGGCTATCTGTACTAGGCAGGTATAACAATTTGCAATGTCCAGCAGGTAGACATCATAACTCAGCATTCGTTGCTTTCTGCATGCAAATTGCATGTTGCTTTAAAATAATTCTAAAAGCTTTACTGAGTTAGTATGTCTGAAAATAAAAGAAACCAATCAGATCTTAAATTAGTATGTGTGACACACCTGCCCCCAACAAGAAGAAATAGACTTAACCTAGGTCCTCTTGCTCTTGAAATTTAGGAGTTGGAGATCTAAAGCATGAAAAAGTAAGTTTTATGCTCTGTAGTCTACAGAGACAGAAATTGAATTGGTCATCTCTTGACAAAGAGTTGTGCTAACTTTATGTTTTCTTTTATTGTACAGGCTGCTCTGCTGTCTGGAATGAAAGCGAAGATGACAGGGTTTTGGCCTCTTGAGAGAGAAGATGTCATTGTCAGGCTGAATGTTGCATGAACTCTATCACTGAGGACAAGGTTATAGTTGGTTATGGCCAATAAATTACCTCCCTTTCACTTTCTGGACAGGTTTCTCAGCTATAGAGAATGTGAACGCTAGTATATAGGTTAAGAGAGTCTGAAGAGTGAAGAGACCTTTTATTCTTGTGTGCTCAATAACTCTAAGAGTTTTTGAAGAATAGAATGAATTTTTGAAGAATGCCCTTTTGTACATATAAGATTTTCCAGAAGTGGATCCCCTGGCTATAATCAAGATGGCAACTAGGGGTGCCATTTGAAAACCAGTAATTATAGGTTTTGCCTGAATAGTCTTTCAGAGTTCAAATGAAAGTAGATGTCTCTCATGAGCAGTATTTTTTTGTTTTTACTACATGGATCTCTGGAATACAATGAAGTTGAAAGTAAGAGTTAGGGTTTGGATTTTAAAATCTAAATTCTTGAGATTTCCTTTCTGTCCTGCAGGCTAAATAACAATAAGAGATGGCAAGAACATAGGTGCCACTTTCAGTATTCACTTTTCCAGAGGAGATGGATTCCCGTGTCTAGAATGGAAAGGTTAATTTAGGAATGGTATCAAGATCTGATAATTCAGAGATAGAAGAGTGTAATGCTCGGAGTTAGGCAAAGGTTTAGTGTCAACTATGGACAATATGTGATAAGCTCTTTCATTGATGGGGTAGCTCCCCTGCATTTAATTACACTAAGAATTAGGACAGACTAATATAAAATATAAAGGGTTCTCTTTGCTGTATGCTAATGGGTCTAATCGTAGGAAAAAAATATATTTTTTTAAATCCCATGCCTTATATGCATGTTTCCTGAAGTGATAGAACCCTGGGCTATAATTAAAGCTAGTACTACTGGTTGTATGTCAAAAGCAGAGATCCCAGCTTAATGTTCAATGCTGCATGTCTCATGGAGTAAAGAACTGCATTGCTGCTGTCATTTGTGGCTGATTCTTTATGTTTTCTCTCATTGCTGTGGTAGTTCTGCTAGCTATAATGAAGACAAGAGTTAGTTGAAGATTCAAAAAACACAGGCTGAAGAATGTATCTCCTTGAACTCTATATTATAGGGGTTTTGTTATACATTCTAAAAAACAACTATACTAAACTGAGATCTTGTTTCAGCAAGAGTCATTAAATCGAGTTAAGTGTATTAAATCGCATACTTAAGCCTGATACATGGATGTAATTCTAGAATTAGTTCAGAATTTAGGTAATAAGGTCAGAAACTGCCATCAAAATAAACAATATAAGTCACCAGGCTTCTTTCAAGCTTTGGGATGCCTCTGAGTAATCACAAGTGTTTGGATAAAAACATTTCTCAATATATCACTGGACACTGTTGAATACTACTGATGTCTTGAGTTATTTACAAGTTTTAAGGACTTTTTGTGGTAGTGGCTTCTTAGATACATGTATACCAAGCCCTTGCTTTAATTTTTATTTCAGAGAAAGCAGAAAACAGTGGTTTAAGGGTTCGTACTAGTTTTCAGCCCCTGCTCAATACCCGGGAACCGGAATGATAAATTTACAAAGGCTGAGAGTATGCTGTAGCTTACAGGTCTAGGGAAATGCACTCTAGTTTATGCTGTTGTAATTCGTAATAGCCTTTACTCAAAAATTAGAACATTCCCATGTTTATTTGGTCAGTTTATCCAACACATAAAAATGCATTAACAAGAAATTAAGTTTTTATGGGTGTTTATTTTTCAAATCATATTCAAATGCACAATTCTGCTCTGAGAACAAGAATATACTCTTTTCAGAATATAATTTAAACATTGGACCTGAAAGGAGCTGTAAATTAATATACCTATGAAGCTTTCAAAGGCTAATAATCCTGTCTATGCCTTCTATGCCATCCTTTAGCTTAGAACATTGCAAATAAACCTTATAATGGGGGGAGGGGGAAGGAAAAAAAAAATATTTCACTGTTTGATACTTTTTTTTTGACCAGAGTCTAAATATTGATTAACATTACCTTCGAAATGCTTATAAAAACTATTATTTTGATAAAAACAAATGGCTTAGTGATCTACCTTCCACTCACAGAAGAAACATTATCTCAATTAGAGAATATCCTAATTTATGAGCTATCTATAACATGCTTTTTTACAAGATGAAGTGTTGATGTCATAAGCAGTGATGATGTCAGGCACTGTGTCTCTCTTCTGTTGTTAGTAAGATACACATCCAACTTCTTTTCAACTGATGAACAAACTTTTGCCATTTAAGTTTCTTCACAGTTTATAGCTGAGTGAAATCTGATTTTGTCCACTATCTTTTTATTAGTCTTCTTCTGTTACTTTAGGACTAACAGGTATGCCTAGGTCTCTAAGTTCAAGCAATACAGAAAAGCACTCTTGCATCACATAATCCCACTGGCTACTCCAGGTGCCCATAATACAGTTGCATTACTTTTTAAATTATTATTATTTTTTGAATGCATAGTGGCAAACATTACTGAGTTCTTAGCTATTCCCTATAGGATAGGAGAAAACTTTAATAATTGCTGGAACTACACTCCTTACAGACATGCAACATATTACATTATCAGCAACATTTAAGATTATATTCCTTACAAAGGAATGGTGGTTTGGAAATCCAAGACATTTAAAGCATTATTTCACAGTATTGACAAGAAGTGTCTACTGATTTTAGTACCTGATTGTATAATACAGTCCTTGCCAAGAAAATGGCTAGAAAGAGAGAGGGACATGTAAGGGAACCTGCCCAAACCATCCAGAAGGTTAGTGATTACTATCTAGTCATGTTGGTTTCTGAGTGGCCACTCTAGTACTTAATAATTCAGTAACTTTCAAACTACCAAGCCAACATAAAATTATCTAGTTACTTGGGCTGGCCAGATAGTGTAGTATGTCTTCTTTCCCAGTATATTTCACATTTACTTTATATAAGCAAACTAATTACTCCAGGAATATCCTGGGACTATGACTGAGTATAAAAGTAGTCCCCATGATCTTATAAAAGGAGAGTGTATCCTTAAAATTTTACTTAATGACTTGTCTTTTACACTACAGAAGAGGTTAAGAACTCTGCCCTAGGTGAATGCATGTGATTAGAGTGAAAGATGAAATCAGTTAAGTTCCTTAATTCAACCTGACTGTTCAGTGCTTAATCAACTGGATACAGAGGCTTATATCCAGTGCCCCAAATGATCTGCACTGTAAGATAACAGTTAAGGAACTGATATCCAATTTATTTTGGGGACATTCAGTTACAAGAAGCCTAAGTGAGGATATGAAATGATCATTCTTGATTTGTTTGTTTGTTTGCTTAAACAAAAAAAAAATGTGGGTCACTAGAAGACAAGACAGAACCTCTTTAGATGTAGCTGAGACAGTGTTCTACAGAATAAAATGTGTAGAGATTGAGATATATGTATATATATATA
>VYZU01012056.1:0-16770 GCA_013401355.1 Ceyx cyanopectus
CCACTCCCTTGTCCCTAAGGACTATATCCCAGAGAGCCTTACTGTACTAACTCTTTGATATTCTGGAGGTTTGCTTTCCTAAGCTTTAGGGTCCTGACTTTGCTTTTCATCTCCTTAATACTCCTTAGGACAGTGAACTGCACTAATGCATGATCACTGCAGCCCAGGCTGCCTCCTATCTTGATGTCTATGATGAGTTCACTAGCATTTGTGACCAAAGTTCAGGGTTACTTACAAACCTTACCTATTTAGAAAAATTTCTGTAAAGGTGTTTTGGTTTTTTTCTTTCATCTGGATTTTTGTTATTTACTGTCTTGTCAGCTGTACTGTCTGAAAAAAAAATGACAGTCACTTTTCCCTGATTCTTATACTTTTCTATGGTCTTATCTACTTACACGTTTTTGTAGCCAGAACCCACTTTGTCTGTATCTTTTCATTAACTGCAATTCCTTCTACAAGCTCCTGACATATTTTGTTGACCTCAAGATATCCCTACTCACAGTTCTGGGAAAGAGTTCTTGGTCCACTGCCAGATCTCTGTTCTCTTTGTAACTAT
The DNA here is from genome assembly GCA_013401355.1 of Ceyx cyanopectus. Classification (NCBI taxonomy): domain Eukaryota; kingdom Metazoa; phylum Chordata; class Aves; order Coraciiformes; family Alcedinidae; genus Ceyx; species Ceyx cyanopectus. The sequence continues at coordinate 557 of VYZU01012056.1, forward strand.
TGAATACAGGCTGCACAAATGTGATAAATTTTCTTGGGAATCTAATAATACTCCAGCACTTTCCTCTAGCACATTAGAATTAGCTATTCTCTACTTCTATGCATAAATGTGTTACAAATTTCTTTAATCTATTTGTATTCACACGCAAGTACAGATGGTTTGAGGAGTGGGCATTTATTTTCCCAGTTGGGAGTTTGTTATATATAGAGAGATGTGACTTCTGCTCTGAATGTTACAGACATAAAGGGACTCCAACCATCAGTGGGATATTACTGCACAGAAGGGAAGAGAGAGCAAACTAATGAGGCACCACAGAGGAACCGTTTATTCCCTCCACAGCTTTTTGTTTCCTGGATAAGAAACCAACTGTGTGCAAAGGTAGACTCCTGCTTGCCCCATTATTCACCTGTAGACTGGACTGTGGCAAAGACCCTGCACCAATCCACCACTGGCTCTAGACACAACTGCCATCAGTGCTCTGGGCATGGCCAGGTCTGGACCAGTGGAGGGCTGCTTGCAAAAACAGCACAGCCGCCACTCACCAACCAAAATAATGCTATTAGGCCATTAAAAGCACTACTTACTAGCTGAGACTTAAAATATTTTTGCCAGCTTAACACATGGTTTCAGAGCTTTGTCACCTGAAGTGTAGCTTCATTGTCAAACACTACAGGATACATAACCTTAACTATTTATGATAAAAAGCAGAAAAGCTACTGTTAGGTGAGTTTGCCTGTCTTCCTGTAATAGCAGGGGAGAACACATACTAATGTATATTAGTCCCTGAAACTGTTTGATAAAGACTTTTTTTGTCTGTTATTTCTTTCCCTCCCTTTCCAGACAGTTTTCTGAACTATTTGATTCTATGCAGATCTAATTTATAATCTTCAGTCAGATTTGTCACATCCACTGCAGGCAGGTGACTCTCCAATCAGTACTTATCTTCTTATTTAGACCTTTAAAAAAGCTCAATGTGATACTATTTTATAGGCTAAAAGCAGGAAGCAAATTCTCTCCTGAAACATCAGCCTCTCACTTTCAGTCCTTTGTTAAACTGGTAAGGGTCATGAATACTGTTAGAAAAACAATGCTTCCCACTAATTTTAACAAATCAGTTAACAAAATAATTTTAACAAATTAGCACATTTCTAAATATGCTCTTCCCTGTGTCTACGCTGTGACTTTTCTTGATTTGTTATTTCATCTTGGTCATGGTGCATGCTTAAGACTTGATAAGCAGCGAAGAAAACTCAGTAATATTTTTCCTGAAATGGCAGATATGGCCAGAAATCGGGAAAGGCATATTTTCTTTTCAGTGTTTAACCATTATAATTCTGACATTTCTGATTTTAGTTCCCAAAAATGCCCTGAAAAGACATAGTGAACAGGAAGATAAAACTCAGAATGATGGACAGGGAACAGTGGAGTCAAAAAAATTATCTTTAAAACACTACTGTGCATTTTGGCATATGTTCACAGATGGAAAAGATTTTATTTTTTCCAGAAAGAGATCACCTTTACCTAGAAAATAAGCACCTGCTGATATTGCAAATATATTGAAAGGAGATTTGATATTTACAGGGAGCATACATTAGTAACACAGAAGAAAAACTACATGCAATAATCTTGTAACATCTTGCTAGATAGAATGGGAAATGGCTGCAGTGTCATTGTTTCAGTTTTAACTATAAGGTAATACAGAAAATTCTCAGACAACACTGTAATCGTAATGAATTCACTGTAATGAATGAGGCAATTCAAAACATCCCTTTTTTAATCAGCAGGTGTAATTAAGATCCACATCTAATGCCTTTCACCAAAGAAGCTCATGCAGTGGATTGAAATAGTTTTTTGAACAATTACATCCTGCAAGTTCAAACTCCATTGTCAGAAATTACAGAGCAGCAGTTAGAACAAGATATATATATATGTGTATATATATATATATGTATTGTTCCATGCATTTTATCCCAAGATAAATACTAGAATGATATCAGCAAAATAAGATGAATTAAAGAATTCTGAGTTCAGCAACTGGACAGTTGGCTTGTAATTTTACAGTAAATTTTACAATAAATCTCCTTTTCAAGTAACTTTCTGTGAAATGCTGCTGAAAACAGCTCTTCAGGAACTCAAGAGATGGCTAGCTTATCTGGACATTTAAATGTGCCTTCACAACAAATGTGGTAGAAACTTTTAAGCTTTCATACATTTCCTCTGAAATTCTGACTATTCAAAGAATCATAGAATGTTTATGGCTGGAAGGGACTCCAAAGGGCATCTAGTGCAGCCCCCTGCAGGGAGCAGGGACACCCTCAACTAGCCCAGGCTGCTCAGAGCCTTGGCCAACCTCACCTGGAATAGCTCCAGAGATGGGACCTCAACCACCTCCCTGGGGAGCCTGTGCCACTGAGCCACCACCCTCAAGGGAAACAACTTCTTCCTNTACCTTCTTGGCTGCCAGTGCCCACTGCTGCCTCATGTCCAGCTTCTCATCCACCAACACACCCGAGGCCTTTTCTGCAGAGCTGCTTCCCAGCCCCTCATCTCCCAGCCTGGATTGATAGTAAGGGTTGTTGTGACCCAGGTGCAGGACTCTGCACTTGGTCTTGTTGAACCTCGTGAGGTTCCCTTGGGCCACCTCTCCAGTTTATCCAGGTCCCTCTGGATGACATCCCATCCCTCCAGCCTTTCGAAAGCACCACTCAGCTTGGTGTCATCTGTGAACTTGCTGATGGTGCTCTCAATCTTGCAGTCAATATCATTAATGAAGATATTAAACAGTACAGGTGCCAGTACAGACCCCTGAGGGACACCCCTTGTCACTGATCTCCATCTGGACATCGAGCCATTGACCACCACCCTCTGGATACGACCATCCAGTCAATTCCTTATCAACTGAACAGTCCACCCATCAAATCCATATCTCTCCAACTTGGTGAGTAGGATGCTGTGGCAGACTGTGTCAAAAAAACTGTGTCAAAAGCTTTGCAGAATGCTTTTGACAAAAGATTCAGCTTTCTCATAGGATGCTATAACAGCCTAGGTTTGAAAGGACCTAAAACTATCATCTGGTCCAGCCTTTTGTGGGAACCTAGATGAGATTATCTAGCACCTTGTGCAATTACATCTTTAAAACTTTAGGTGATGGGGGTTCTACCATGTCTCTGGGGAGTTTGTTTCAGTGAATGATTGTTCTCACTGTAAAATTTTATTTTTTTATATTGAGATTAAATCTCTCCATCTGCAACTGGTTCCTTTTGCCCCTTTTCTTCGTCGTGTGGCTCCTTGTGGAGAAAAAGCATCCATCCTCTTTATAGCTGCCTTTTAAGCTTCAGAATACTGTGATAAGGTTCCCCCGGAGCATTCTCTTCTCATGTTCACATGCTACTTCCCCAGTTTCTCAGAACTACTACATGACTTATTGAATATTACAATTTACTAATAGAATAATACATAGATATAATGTTGTGTACTTATATTAACTAAAGCAACATAGAAAAGTAACAAGAATATTCGTTTCAGTACCTTTTCCTTAAAAACTACTAAGTGTATGTGGATTTATATACTGACATGCAGTAAGAGAGAGAAAGGACTATAAATAATCCCATTTTAAAAAAGTGCTGAAAAATGTCTCATTTAAGTTGTGGCTCAGCCTCTGTATTTGGAGGCCAGATGCAAAAAGTACTGAGTGAAAAGTATAAGCTGTGTTACACAGTAATTTGGATTACAGCATTAAGATGCATGCATCTTCAGTTCTTTCCAGGACACCTATTGTTGTTGCCAGAAATAGAGAATATTTGTACAAAATTCACTTCGCTTTCACAAAATATATTTATGCAGAGTCAGTTAGTCTCCAAAACATAGCTGAACTGCTCTGGGTTGTGGGAGGCAACAATTCCCAGGCTTCATTTTCAGCTGTGAGACTGTTTCATGTGGCTTGGCCAAGGGCAAATCTCTTTAAAATGTCTCTGTTTGAATTTCCCATCTGTGCAAACATGGATGATAAAACTAGCCTATCTCACAGAATGACAAGAGACATAATTAGCTAACATTTGCACAGTCATCTGAAGGCTTTTTCTAAGTGTTGAGTATGGTGCTTGCCAGCATATCCAAAGAGATTTTTAGTGAACATTGTAGAATATAAAGGAACAGAAAAATATATAAGTTTACAAAGTCGTAAAAGTCTGCAAGAAGGGGGTCAGACGTACAAAGAAAAAATATTTTACAGGTAATTACACAAACTGAGAATCAATCAGAGAAATCTCACTGAAGCAGTTCACTTAAGAAGAGAGTTAGATGGATTCCTAACACAGGTGAAAAAAAAGTTCACTGCTTGTTCAGGGGTAGCATGTTTTATAAAACTTTTTTTTTTTTTCCTTTTTCCTCGCCCATGGCGAAGGTGGGGGGGGGGGGTCACTGTGGTTTTTCATGAGCAGCAGAGGGAACAGGCTAAGTTGGGCAGGCCACTTCTTGCTGCTGCCGCTGGTGGTCGCGGAGCACAACAGAATCGGGATGTTCCCGGTGCAGTCCCGCACACGGGCGGGATCTCGCAGAGTTAAGGGAGGAAGGGAACACCACGCGCCAACGCGCGGACAGGAAGGAGGAAGGGCCGTGGTTTTGCCCATCTGTGCCCGTCAGCCAGCACTCCGCAGGAAAATCAGCACCGGCTCTGACCCTGTGCTTCTCCTCGGAATGAATTCTCCAACCAGATCACTGCTGCGATTTTCGCAGCACACCTTGCCAACCATGTTGGGTTTGCCTGATATTTTTTCCCTAAACCCCATTTCTCCACTCCCTGTGGAGGGGGCTGGGGTTCGGCCTCTACCGCCTCTTCCACCCTCCCGATCTGCTGGGCTGCCATTGCAAGTTTGACTGCCGCCATCTTCTTTTTCCCAACGGCACCCCTGTGCTGGTCAGAGAAAGGGAAGGGCGACCAACAATTTGGATTGTTGTTTTACTGTTCATTATTACTGTTTCACATTGCTGTTTACGTTCTATACAAATATATAACAGGCAAAAGCTTGGTAATGTAGCAGTTCTCAAAAGTACTAAATGTAAACAAAATTTACCAGAATGTGTTTCTGGGTGTAAAAAAGACCCTTAAATAATTACTTTAAAAAAATACATATAGTTAAAAAAAAAAAAAAAAAGACTCCTTTTCATATCAGGCCACAGCTTAGCTGCACACCACACCTTATTAGCAAGGCAAGGCATGAAATATTAAACGGTATCCAAGTCTGAATTCCTACAGAGAGGACCAAGTAGCAAGTTAATGAAAGGAATTTTACCCTCAGGTGGGATGAGCTGCTGAATATCTCAGAAGCTCAAATGGCCACTTTGTGTGATGGCAAACAGCAGTATATTAATATTAGTTTTGAGGAAACAGCTTCATAGTGATAATTAGAAACCACAGCGCAGAATACCTGTTCCTCAGCCAAGCTTCACTTAAATTCATGTGTAGAATGTCTTAAATGTTTCACTTAAGGGTTTAATGGCATACAGACCAGACTGAGTTTATCAAAAAGGTTTATTTTCATTCCTATACAGTAAATCTATTAGTTCTACATACTTAAAGAACATCTACTGACAACATATAATCTCACATCTGCAAAGCATCTTGGAATTAAATCAAAAATATACCAAATTTTTTTTGGCCTGAATGAGTTCCTCAGTATCACATGGGCAGTAAAAAATTTTGCATCATTACCTTTCTTTCATGGTCCAGTTATGAATTTTTTAGTGTTTCTGCATCTCAGCACTGCAACAGAGCTAACGCGAAACTTTATCCCTTAGCTCTCTGTGAGATAGTTATTCACAATCTAGGGCATACTTATTTTCACACACTTACTTTCTTCCTTCCTTTCCCAGATCAGTGAAGCAGTAAATAGAGAGGGGAAAAAAAGTGTCTCTCCAAACAGCATCAGATCAGTGGTGCAAGAAATAGCAAGCAACTCCCTGCAGAAGCATATGCATTCTTAGCAAATTCTACCAGCAAATGATAATAGTCCTGTTAATTGTTTTTAATTGCTCTCTGCATCAAAACAATAAATAATGAGAGAGTCTAGTGATGCTTGTTGGAGATTATAGCTTGACATAAATACAAAAAACAGAAGCAAAGTAATATATATATATGCATTCAGTTCTTCAAAATGGAGTAGAAAAAAAAGAAGTTTGAGTGTAAATCACATCAACATTGGCCAATGTCTATCTAGAGACAGAAATTTCAGAGAAAAAAAAATCCCATCTACTGGGAAAATTGCTATAAATGAATCTGCACTAAGAAGGCACAAACTGCAAGAAATTGAAGGAATGAATACTTGACAGGGGAAGAAAGGTGGAAGCATGAGAAACTGAAAAGGGATAAGGACTTGAGCAAAAACAGGAAATATGTTAATAATGATGGCTGTTAGGTTCCAAGGAGAATTTCCAGAAGCACCAGCAGACAGTTACTATATATTAGAAAAGACCTTTATAAATATATATCAGGAGTATAGCAAAAGGTTTGGCTTAGGAGATACAATATAACTGGTCTTTTCCAGTTTAACAATCCAAGCATGAACTTAAGATAACATGGATTCTTAATTTTGTTACCATATTCTTCTTGACTTCTTAGAATAAAATTTAAAATTCATCTATTTTATGCTTTTGTTTCAGATTCCATAATGCAGTGTATCTTCATTTTAATAGCTCTTGCAGCTGATAATCAATTCTGCAACCACACAGCATCACGTTTCAAATCAGATAATTACTCCCATTTGCAAATCGAATATTGTAATACATTTATTGACTTCTATATAGATATGTTACAGGAACCAACAAACAGAGGTGTCATGTCAGACCTCGTTCTCATCAACAGGGAAGGGCTGGTGGGTAATGTCAAACTTATGGGTAGCCTTGGCTGCAGTGACCATGAGATGGTGGAGTTTGAGATCCTAAGGGCAGCTAAGAGGTGGAAGCTCAGCAAGCTTGAAACCCTTGATTTCAGAAGAGCTGACTTTAACCTCTTCAGGAACTTCTTGCTAGTGTGCTATTGGATAAAGCCCTGGAGCGACTGGGAGCCCAAGAAAGCTGGTTGACTTTCAAGGATCATCTCCTCCAAACTCAAAGGCATTTCATCCCCAAAATAGAAGAAAGCAGGCAAAAACACCAGGAGACCTATATGGATAAACAGAGAACTCCTGTCAAAAATCAAATACAAAAGGGGAACACACAAAGGATGGAAGCAGGGACTGGTAATCTGGGATGATTACAAGGAAGTTGCTCGTGTAATCAGAGACCAGGTTAGAAAAGCTAAGGCCTTGACAGAGTAAAATCTGGCCAGAAATATTAGAAATAACAGAAAATAATTTTACAAATATGTAAGAGAAAAAATTAAAAAGAGAATGTAGGGTCTCTACAGAAGGATACTGGTGACCTGGTGACTGAGGATGTGGAGAAGGCTGAAGTATTCAACAGGTTTTTTGCCTCAGTCTTCACTAGTGACCACTCAAACCCCACCACTCAAATCACAGAGGGCATTGGCTGGGACTGGGAGAGTGAAGAACCACCCAGGGTAAATGTGACTTTTTTTTTTTTTGTGAAAGTCTTTCAAAAGAATTCATTAGAAAGCCAAAACACCATTCTAAAACTGAGAGAGAACAGTCTGTGAATGAAAATCTCAAACTGGCTTTGTGTCAAAGTGAATAGCACAACAACAAAAATGAATGTAGGGAGGGAATGAACAGTGAGCAATAATAAGGGCACACTGGTAAGGAGGGAAGCAATGATTAAGCTACAGATTTGAATGTACTGAAGTTGGCAGGGGAGACTGAGGAGACTAGAGGACTCATAGATGGCACAATTTAGAATAAAAATATTTTTTAAAGAAATATGGTAAACAAAGGCAAAAATCCAGTCATGCAGTCTCATTAGAAGATGGAGTGGGTAACTGCTAACATGAGAGCAAAGATCTTCACAACTGCTCTGTGTTTGAAAAGAGGTCTGTTTGCCCTGCTCTCACAGGTTTAAATGAAAAACTCTTAGCATAAAAGCTACCAAAGAGAACAATAAACACCTCTAAATATGAAACAGACAAGTAACTTGGGCTAATGTTTTTTTTAGATATGACAAATTGGATATTCAAATCACTGATGCTGAATCTGGAAAGCTGCTTTTTCTGTTTTTCCCTGTTCCAGAAGAAATACAGAGGTTTCATTTGCCAGTTAAATCACAGGTTACAACCCTGACACATTACATGCAAGAGGTTACAAGTGTCTTGGTTTAAGAGAGTACTTTGGCTATAAAATGGAAGTACACATTTTTCCTTCAAAAATATATAAAGTGAACTTAATAATTCACTTAAGAAATACAGGATTAAATCCAAGAGGTAGAAGCTGAAGCCAGGCAAGATCTCAATTTGAACTGGTCTTGTATTTTGAATAGCAATGATGAATAAACATTGTAACTGACAATGTTTGTTCATCTTTTCATCTATTCATCACCCATCTACTAAGGGTAGGTATGGATTTACTATCTTTTTTTCTTGCAATCAAGATCAGATAGTCTTTTGGAAGCAAGACTTCAGTCAAGCACAAAGAAAGGTAACTGGGATCAGTTCAATATTCCACAGCACATAGAACACAAACTCTGTAATCCATGAGAATTTCTGGCCATAAAATATAGGAAAACAGGAAAGCTCTGAAAGACAAATTTTGCTTAAAAATTTAGAGCAAATTTGAAACTATTTGTTTCAAAATAGTTTCAAATTATAGATTGATCCATTTCCATGCTATTGTTTCAAAAGAATTTAAAAGCATCAGAACAATAACAGAATTAATGTCCTAATTCTAGTGAAGCATTAAAATGTCATAGCATCACAACCCTGCAGGAAGGATATTTTCAATCACGTAAATTCATGCAGTGTTCACAAAGGAGAAGGAACAACAATAATCCCCGTTTATGGCTTGGGCCTCTCAGCTAAGCTCTTGGCTTCTAGCTGCTATATTTCAACCAGGCACATGTAAGGGAGCTGGAAAATCACATCCACTCACTCAACACAAGGCAGCATATGCTCCTCTTCACCTCTCTATACACACTGACAATAAAAATAATGCGCGACTATCACTGGCACTGACTTTGCATCAACAGTGCTATTAGTGTTTACAAAATAGCAAGGTTAGCGATGACACTTCACCACTCAGAGGGACAAGATGTCAAGTCCAGAATCCAGCTTCTGGTTTACATTGGTTGCAATTCATAGATTCATAAATATTAGGGGTTGGAAGGGAGCTAGAAGATCATCTAGTCCAACCTCCCTGCCTGAGTAGGGTCACCTAGACCAAGTCGCCCAGGAACAGATCCAGGCGGGTCTTAAGTGTCTCCAGAGATGGAGACTCCAATTGTTTCTATCCAGCTGTTTAGACCAGGAATGAACCCCAAATGATATCCAAAGGCATTACTGAGTCTGAAACAAAAATTATATCTTAACGAGGCTCAGCACAGACAAGGTGCCACGTTGTCCTTTTACATTTGATTCAGTTTGACAACCTGTAGAAGAATATGTAGAAGATGCCTCTTTCTCACTTCCTGCACTCTACTGCATAAACTGAGTTTGGATATTTGAATCATCTTGTAGTCTGATCCAGAGATGTGAAAGTCTAAAGGAAATAGGCAAAACAATTGATTGCTTTTGAAAGGAGTAATGGGACAAGCATGATACCTCAAAACTGATTTTTTTTTTCTGAGAGGAGACCTAGTAGATAATGGTTTCATAACTCTAACCAAGATTTGAAAAGATACTTATGCAATGATTCATTTCTTTACAATTTTTCCCATACTTACTTTTAAGTGGATTTACTTCACTTTGGAGAATTATATTATTAATAAAGGAAATAAAAAATGCTATAGATCTGTATACAGTGTGTATAGACATGCTAAATTCATTATTATCCCTTAATTCTGTTCTATTTTTATTTGTATCTACATAGGAATGGCCTCAAGATCCCTTTAAATTACAGAAGTCAAAGTATCCACAAAAAAAAAAAATTTAAACACCTTTTCATTAATGTCAGATGAATTATATAGTGAAACTACCCTGGTTGCTTAGTCCCTAGCTGCAACAGTTGGTATATTATAGTACTGTGGCCTCTGCATTTTGTCACACTACAGCAATCACATTTGCCATAGCTGTAGAAAAGGTCTACACTAAAGCAATTTTTATACTAAAAGTTTCACATTCCGTAAAAATTTTGAGAAAACACAAAAAACCAAAACCACTTGCAGTGACAAGTAGAACTATTTCAACAGGCTATTTTAGCATTTCAACAGAAATATGCTGTCACAGAAGTCCTGGCAGTTAGTTGTGCTCAAGTCATACTCTTGTTGTCCATAGAAGCCTCTCCTTCAATACACCACATTAATTCAACCTTCAGCAAATGCCCTTCCCCAAAGATGTAAGATCACGATGCATCAGAAGACACATCAAGAAATCTAGTTTCTATAGCAGATATGGAGACAGGCATTGTCAAGGAGTAGTGAGTCCTCTTTAAAAGAAAAAAAACCAAACTTTTCTTTTTCCCTGCCTGGCTCTTTCTTCTTTTCAGTGTGAACCCAGAGGAAGGAGGGTGCTGTTTTTGTGACTGAATTTCTCTGACTGTGGGAACACGTGCCTCGGACACGACACAGTTATTGATTCTGAGTCCTGTGGTGCGTGAACTGTGGAAAAATACTGTGTGGTTTGGGTTAAAACAGGTAAACTGTGTGTGAAAAACAACTTAGCTAGGAGTTATAAGGATGACGCCCTCAGGGGCATAATTATGTAAATTACAGCGTTTTAGGCAAACCAATCAAGATAAAGATGAGTAGGAGTGAACAGGAGTTAACAGCCAATCAACTTAATTGTAAAGGTTTGTTGCAGCCCAATAAAGCTGGAATTTAGCTTGCATCAAGCTGTCCCATCCCTTCAATCGCAGCATCTCACTAGTTTTCATGGCCGCGATTCTTCGAAGCACCTCTGCCAGCTGTGTATTTTTGGGTTCATCTGACAATTTGCTCCCCTGGAACCCTATTTTCTCTCCTGTGCCCAGTGAACTTCAGCCAAAATTTCAAGTCTCTCTCATTTTCTCCCCTCCCCCCTGACTTTTCAATGGCTCCCCAGCGGCCCCTACTAGTCAACGGAAGGAAGGGCAGACACCTGTGTCATATATATTGTTCTCAACGTTTACCAATTCATATTGTTGTTCTGTTTTTCTTTGCATTCTATACAAATACCTAACTCTCTATATATACATATCCATATAGTTTAATAAATTATTGTCTTCTTATAAGCCTCTGGTCTCATATTNAAGTACATGCTTAATGTTCTGCTTTATTCTTAACAAATTTGCTCAAGTTTACGTGATAGAACAATGAACCTTGCCCAGAGTCTGCAGCTTTGCTGTCTTCTAACATGCTACAGAGCAGGGAACTTTTCTGTTCAGCTCTGACTTGCTCCTGAGAGATTTGGGCTAGTATCATCACACTATTTACAGTGATGTGCCAAAAATGTGAAATACTGTTGAAATAGGGTTTAATATAAAAGTCAGTAATGCACAGAAAAGCCAAGATTTTGGACAGAGAAGAGTTGTCCAAATCCCAGGATTTTTCTGTGATTAAATATTCAAAAGCATAAAATCATTATTTTCTAAATAGTTTTAAATAAAAGGTTGCTCTTCTCACAAGCCACAAACACATATTTTTACCTGCTTCTTTTTCTGCAAGCCTAAGACTTTTTAGTCTCTTGTATGTATTTATTAATTTATAAAACTGAAAGTAAAGTTTGACAACTCCTACTCAAATAAACAAATAAATAAAGAACCCAATAAATCACAAAGTCAAAAGATAGATTTAGGTAAGTTTTGGTGGCTCAAGCCTCAGAATCACAGTTACTTGTGCTGGAAATCATGGAAAAGTGCATGATACTATTTTATATTAAAAAAAATAAACTAATAAACAACATGAAATCATACATTTGGAACAATGAGAAATAGACAAAAAAAAACAACAAACAAACAACCAAGCAAATGTGAACTGTATTTTACCCTCTATGTCACAGACATGAACAAATGCCTATGATAGTCTGGAAGGGTTGATTTTAAAAATTAAACAGTAATTTTATTCCTGAGATAAAAAGACCCCAAATCTCATAAATAAAATAGATATAAGAAACCTATACGCAGATATAGATGATGCCACTAGAAATGAGTGACATTTGTGAGATAGGTGCTCATAATAAGAGAGATAAAATCTGAAACAGCAGAACAACTGATCTAACCCATCAAATGACAGACATTAGCCACTTAGTGGCCACTCGTTTTGACACTTGGAAAATTAGTGAACAACTTTTAAGACCTTTTACTGTGCCTTAATGAAAATACAGACCAGAACTTCCAGTGGTTTTCAAAACATCTAAATGTCTAATACCCTATTAAGTCAGTCCTAACATACTGCATAAATCACACTTCTCTTCAGAACAGAGTTGTTCATACAGTAACTAGCTGAACAGCAACTCACATATGCTTGGTTGAAAAAAAAGCAGCATGTCACTGGAACAAACAAAGGTAATAACAATAATGAATTAAGTATCACAATTTGCATTTTAACAAAGCTACCTTTCCCCTCTCTGTTGGATTGCCCTATATAAATTCAGGGAAAACACTTGTGAACTGTATAACTGCAATAGCTGAATAGCATTAATGTCAGTGGCAGACCATAAGAAAATTTACCACAACCTGGGTCTTTGAAGAGAGACTTTTTGGAAATAACCCAGCTGAACCTCTCCAGTGAGATGCAATCTGAACTTTCATCATAGGCTCTCCTGTTTTCATACTTTTTTGTCTGCGTGGTTGTTTTGCATTCTTCTTTATTTCCCCTTACATTGTGGGCAACTATCTGTTTTTCACAACAGTTTACAAGATTAAATAAAAGCCATGACAAAGGGAGTAAATCCTTAACAAGCATATTGTCTTAAGGCTTTCAGGAATCATACACCAGCAATCGTAGTGATTATTAGGAACTGGAGCAGAACATTAGAAACATCAAAAGGAATTCAGCTTGTTGGAAGTTTTCTCTCTCCTTTTTAGCCATTAGTGTGTTCAGACTCTACAGTTTTATTGTTATTCTAGATTACAGTCTTTCAAAATGACATTAATAGCTTTATTTCTTCATTCTGTTAGAATAATTTCCACTCTGTGTTCAGAATGGTCATTATTAACTGCACAGCACTCCTATCTAGGCTAAGAAGCTTTTTTTTTTTTCTCCCTTATATACTCCCTGGCAACTTATTGANATCAACCCCATTACCAGAGGGAAAGGACAAGGATATTCAGGACTGTATACATAGCTGTTGCTATGAAAAGATTTCTTAACTCTGTCTGTGCATCATAGTTTTTATCATTCATGTTGGCTGGTTTCATCAAATGTATGAAATCATTTATATCATATCTCGGCACCACTTCTATACTTGTTCATTAACTACAGCAGTTAATCAATAAAGTTATATCACAGGGCTCAGTTTCATACACATTATATGCACCCGGTGTTCAAAACTCATTTCCCAAGTCAAGACAATGAATTAAATTTCCTAGCATAGTGACCTTTATAAAAGCAGCTTAGTGAAAGCTGCACTCTAGAAGTCTTCAGTAGTGCAAATTTTAATGTATAGAAGTCTTAAATCAAGTCCCAGCACAGCATATAAAAGGACAAACACTCCTGTCAAAAAAGGTTGAAAGCTAATGGGGTAAGTCCCCTCAATAAATAAGGTGTGATTCCGTGGCTGATGGGCAAATGTTCAACTATTCCATCTGCTGCTGTGCCAAAAATGTGAAATACTGTTGAAATAGGGTTTAATATAAAAGTCAGTAATGCACAGAAAAGCCAAGATTTTGGACAGAGAAGAGTTGTCCAAATCCCAGGATTTTTCTGTGATTAAATATTCAAAAGCATAAAATCATTATTTTCTAAATAGTTTTAAATAAAAGGTTGCTCTTCTCACAAGCCACAAACACATATTTTTACCTGCTTCTTTTTCTGCAAGCCTAAGACTTTTTAGTCTCTTGTATGTATTTATTAATTTATAAAACTGAAAGTAAAGTTTGACAACTCCTACTCAAATAAACAAATAAATAAAGAACCCAATAAATCACAAAGTCAAAAGATAGATTTAGGTAAGTTTTGGTGGCTCAAGCCTCAGAATCACAGTTACTTGTGCTGGAAATCATGGAAAAGTGCATGATACTATTTTATATTAAAAAAAATAAACTAATAAACAACATGAAATCATNACTTCTCTTCAGAACAGAGTTGTTCATACAGTAACTAGCTGAACAGCAACTCACATATGCTTGGTTGAAAAAAAAGCAGCATGTCACTGGAACAAACAAAGGTAATAACAATAATGAATTAAGTATCACAATTTGCATTTTAACAAAGCTACCTTTCCCCTCTCTGTTGGATTGCCCTATATAAATTCAGGGAAAACACTTGTGAACTGTATAACTGCAATAGCTGAATAGCATTAATGTCAGTGGCAGACCATAAGAAAATTTACCACAACCTGGGTCTTTGAAGAGAGACTTTTTGGAAATAACCCAGCTGAACCTCTCCAGTGAGATGCAATCTGAACTTTCATCATAGGCTCTCCTGTTTTCATACTTTTTTGTCTGCGTGGTTGTTTTGCATTCTTCTTTATTTCCCCTTACATTGTGGGCAACTATCTGTTTTTCACAACAGTTTACAAGATTAAATAAAAGCCATGACAAAGGGAGTAAATCCTTAACAAGCATATTGTCTTAAGGCTTTCAGGAATCATACACCAGCAATCGTAGTGATTATTAGGAACTGGAGCAGAACATTAGAAACATCAAAAGGAATTCAGCTTGTTGGAAGTTTTCTCTCTCCTTTTTAGCCATTAGTGTGTTCAGACTCTACAGTTTTATTGTTATTCTAGATTACAGTCTTTCAAAATGACATTAATAGCTTTATTTCTTCATTCTGTTAGAATAATTTCCACTCTGTGTTCAGAATGGTCATTATTAACTGCACAGCACTCCTATCTAGGCTAAGAAGCTTTTTTTTTTTTCTCCCTTATATACTCCCTGGCAACTTATTGAGGGTTACCTTTGAAGGTGCTGCCAGGCACTAGGAAAAGTAGACAGGAAATTAGAATACTGCTAAGCCTCAGAGACAGCCATCATAGCAGGCAAGTAACTGAAGAAAGAGCTCTAGCTGTTTTCTCTGCCAGTCTCTCTTATCTACTCTTTCCCTCTGCTTGTTCATTTTAGTCTTGCTTTCAGCAGGAAGTAACACAGCACTGTGAAGCCTTATTGCCTAGCGATGCATCTGGGAAATGGCTGTTTCTGAATATAGAAGAAAAGTTTCTTAGTAATAGTGATCATTGCAACATCCTTCAAATGCTCACTTCTTTTTCCTGCTACTTTTGCATTAGAATCACATAGTCATCAAATTCATAACTCCAGGNAGACAATGAATTAAATTTCCTAGCATAGTGACCTTTATAAAAGCAGCTTAGTGAAAGCTGCACTCTAGAAGTCTTCAGTAGTGCAAATTTTAATGTATAGAAGTCTTAAATCAAGTCCCAGCACAGCATATAAAAGGACAAACACTCCTGTCAAAAAAGGTTGAAAGCTAATGGGGTAAGTCCCCTCAATAAATAAGGTGTGATTCCGTGGCTGATGGGCAAATGTTCAACTATTCCATCTGCTGCTGTGCCAAAAATGTGAAATACTGTTGAAATAGGGTTTAATATAAAAGTCAGTAATGCACAGAAAAGCCAAGATTTTGGACAGAGAAGAGTTGTCCAAATCCCAGGATTTTTCTGTGATTAAATATTCAAAAGCATAAAATCATTATTTTCTAAATAGTTTTAAATAAAAGGTTGCTCTTCCCACAAGCCACAAACACATATTTTTACCTGCTTCTTTTTCTGCAAGCCTAAGACTTTTTAGTCTCTTGTATGTATTTATTAATTTATAAAACTGAAAGTAAAGTTTGACAACTCCTACTCAAATAAACAAATAAATAAAGAACCCAATAAATCACAAAGTCAAAAGATAGATTTAGGTAAGTTTTGGTGGCTCAAGCCTCAGAATCACAGTTACTTGTGCTGGAAATCATGGAAAAGTGCATGATACTATTTTATATTAAAAAAAATAAACTAATAAACAACATGAAATCAT
>VYZU01012058.1:10409-23448 GCA_013401355.1 Ceyx cyanopectus
GTGAGAGGATAATTCTGTTGTCTTGCCTAGTCTCAAGTAGTACACTAACCCTTAACATATTGATAGACATTGATTTCTGAATTACAGTTATTAATGAATTAACTTTTTTTCCCAGTGTAGCATACCTTTAAAGCAGCTTTAAAGATCTTCTAGTTTTTATGCAATCATAATCTTAATTTTATCAAAATAGCAAGTAGCTTTTCTATAAACTTGTCACAGGGAATGAGACCTTGTTCAATAATCAAGATCTGACACATAAGTCAAGATACTAGAACCATACAAGACATAATACACTTAAAACATTCTGGTAGATCATTTTTTCAGTTATTTCCACTCAGCAGCTGCCCCTCCTAAACTACTTTCAAATGACTGCATTGTTTAAGATCAATTTCAATAACTACTGTCTTGCTAAAAAGCACATTTTCAACAACAAGCATGAACTCCACTTTACTATAATCTGGAATGGCTTCCCATAGGAAGCAGGAGGTTTCCATGAAGAATTTCATGTACACTTGATTTCTGTATGGAAACCTGCCATCTAGCATATGAAACATATCAGCTGTAAAGGGAATAGGCCAAGTAACATTGATATTATTTACATATCCTCCTGTTTATTAGAAGTATGATTACATAACCAGTGATGATAATGTATAATTTCCACTTATGCACTAGTTGACCACCTGGGACATGACTTTGGTTTGGGGATGGTAGTATTCAAAGGCTTAGAAATATTCAGAGAAAGGTAATGTACTAACTGACTAACTTTAATTACAAGGTTACTAAGAGCGTTGAAACCAATCTCTATCAACTTCTCTGCACCACTTCTGTAAAGCAAGGTACATTAGAAGATTATGCAATGAAGAAATCAGTTGTAGGCACCCTATCTGTAAAATGGATTGGTCTTGTTCACACTTTTTATTCCAGGAGGTAGCTTCTATCATTTGATGACATTCTGGGCTGCTTGACAGGCTACAAATATGCCTGTGTTTAGAAAACTCCAATGGGTATCAGTCATTATTGACACCAACTATTTACATCAGTGCAAACATTTCCTATCTGCTCTGGTTAAAGGTAAGTGCTGAAGAAGTATTCAAGCAGCTTTGTTGAGTGGAAGAAATTTTACCTAGATACAAAGATTTTTTTTTTCCTTTCTTTGTGCAAACACATAATGTTCCAAAGCACTTGATGGCAAAATAACTTCTTGATGAAATGGAACAGAAGGATCTATTAATTTTTGGCACAGAGATTGTATGATTGACTTATTATAATCCAAGGTGTCATGCTTGGTGGAATAAAAAGATATATTGCTATGTCCCACTATGTGGACAGTTATATTTTCTTCCTGAGAAATAAGAAATGAAAGTTCATGAGAAGTAAAACTTGAATATAAAATGTGATCTGTATTTCTATAGCATGTTATTAGTTGATAGGGTGTATGAGGAAATATACACGTGAGTAGCATATTTAGAGGAGGAGAGGGAAGAGTACAAGGGATTAGTCAATTATGATACATACTCAGACTAATGTTGTATGTTACAGATATTCTATGATACATGAGGAATACTTACCTGAACTGCTTTGAATAATTTACCAGCTCTGTATAATTTATAGCTCAAGCTTTATGAAACTTCCAAAGTTAGAAAAAAAGACAGGAAGTATAAGCACAGTAGACTTTTCCAATGGTTCCTTTGTTACACTATGAAATAATAAAAAAATGCATATGAGCATGTAGTAATGTTTGCCAAGATGAGATTAAGTCCTTAATTTCCTTTGCATTCCTGAATTTTATTTTTTTCTCATAACTCTAAATGGCAGAAAATTCATTTGTAATCTGATGATTGGTTAATGAGTACACATATTTTATTTTCTTTTTAATTTATAGTAGTGTTACTGAATTGTCTCAGAAAAAAAGGACCAGAACTTGCAGAGCTCTGGATGATAAACACACCCTGTTTTACCAGTGTAGAATAGAGATGCAACCATCAAGATATGGTTAAGCATTGAAAGAATTTTGGATATGGTAGCACACAGCTTTGTACAAAATATTTATTTCATAACTAAGTATGTATGATTTAGGGTACCAGAGTTCAGCTCCCAGTTTGATCAATGGCTTAATCAATCTGCTTTGTACACTAAAATGACTCACTGACATTCTGGCCAGCAGGTTTCAAAGTCACAAAGTATTCAGTTCTCACTAAGCATTCAAAAAATATTTTTCAGAGGTCATATCTCACAGAAGCAATACTTCTGTTCCTGCTTCCAGTGTAACTAGTGTAGCATGCTATTATTTTTCATGAACTATTATGTGAGAGTTCTAAATTTTATTTTGACACACTTTCATTCATTTTTATTAACATTATTTGCCATCCTATTCCTATTTTATGGCTTTGTAGTCCTCTTTCTGCAAATAAAACTCTTACGCCATTTACTCAAAGCCAAAAGGCAGAGCTTCTGTTCTTAAGCACATTTACCAGCCCAATGTGTAGCAAAATCAACATCTAATTTTTTTCCCCACTGTAGAAGTTCTGTAGGAGAATTAGACTGAAATACATTCAATTACTCTCTGTATAGAACACGCTGAATGCACCAGAACCTAAATATTTTTGCAAATATAACCTGTCAAGACTTTGTTTTATAAAAGTAATGCTCTCATTCTCTGGTTTTGATGAGTCAGATATATAATGGCATGCTGCTGTTCAATATCACGTTCTGAAAGAAAATTAATTAACTAACTTAGCACAGACCAGAAAATGGCCACAAAAAAATTGACACTGAAATTTGGGTCTCACTTACATAGTCCACTTATCTTCATTTCAGTTTCCTTTGTCAAAAAGTTACAAGGATAAATAGAAAAGGCACTTCTTGGAAAAATGTTTCCAAAATCAGTCATCAAAATCAGTGCCCATTATTAAGTGTTACACAAATTAAAATATTAAAATGTTTAATACTCTTTGGGAGAACAACAAAAATTAAGTATCTATGGTATTTTAAAAATAATTCCTCATACTTAAAATAATTAAGTGATGTTAAGGAACCAGTAGAGCCCAAAGTAGTAAAATTAAACAAAATAAAACAGAATGGCTTTGCAGATCAATTTTGTAAATTGTACTGGCAGTTGGTAATTATGGAAAATATGTTCAGAAGTACATAAAACAGAAGGTAATATACATGGAGCAAAGCTGGAAATATTGCAAGTGGATGCAAGCCAACTGTTTCAGCTACAAGAAGAAAATAAAGTTCGTAGTTAAAAATAATTACTTCTCTTTGTTCGGGAGGAATCATAATTCACAGGAGTCTAAGGAAATTTGGAGTTACCAAACAATCATTCTACAAAGATGTGAAATGCCTGCTTTCCTGCTCTAACTTTGGCCTTCACCCAGGGTTCTTTTTAGTAAAGTCATTTATCCTTCCTAGTTTTATTTGATGCAGATGGAAACAACATTTGTTTACTCCACAGAAGTTCACTAGTTAAAGGATATGTACTCTCAAGAAAAAAAACAAACAAACAACAAGCAAACAAAAATGCTGTGACAAAGAATGGTTAAGATATTGAGCTGTTGTTTCACCTCTTTTGGCTTTAATTTCTTCTACCATTTGGCTCCAAAATCGGTGGTTGTTTTACTTTTCCATTCTCAAAAGATTTGCAGCCATTCCTATATGATCCAGTACAGAAGAGCACAGGAAAACCTAGTGATGACTGCTGCATGCAGGTAGTGCTTTAACCTTTCCATGTAAAATACATGAGAATATTGGAATATTGACATTACAGTGGGGCTCTAGCAGTGCCTGTTGATGGGGATCAATACGACCTACTGTGCCGGTATACTTCAGGGAAAAAGGGGGGATTTCCTTCCTCCCTTTCTTTCTTCCTAGGTTGATGAATAAAAATCAGACAATATTAGCAAAACTTTCTCATTCAACTGTTTAAGTTGATGCAGTTTATATTCACTGATGTGTTAGAGAGTGCTCAAATAGTCTGCTAAATCTGCTGTGGTGCTAACCACATGGAAAGAAATGGGGCTAAGCTTCTCCCAGAGAGAGAGCTGATGCTTGTTTTATCAGCAAACACACCTTTGGCTGGGGGGGCTCTTGTCCATGAGCTCGTGCAAATGGAACTGGGCAAAACTCTTGCACTGATTCTTAGCACCGCTCAGCACCTCAGTCTAGGGCACCTTCATTTTGAAGGACAGCCTCTTAGAAGCAGAATTAAGGATCTAAAGCTGTGGTTCATTTTAGATTTCTCTACTGTCTCCTGATAAAGGCTTCTGGTCTCTGCTTGACACACTGATGAAATTAAGTATGTGTACCCAGAACAAGATGTGTCACTTACCTGATTAAAGTTAGGAAAAGACTGCCTCAAAAAAAGCATCTTCCAGAAGCTAAGAGTTGTCAAATATATCACCTGTAATAAATAGAGATGGCTTTTTTTTTTTTTCTGTTGATATAGGTCTTGCTTTATCTCTTTCTCTTAGTTTTATTACTGTTCTTTCTTCACGCTAAGGTGTTTCATGACACTGAGACAAAATTTGCCATCTTCCTCCAACCAACTGCTCAAATTGGATGCCATTCTAACTATCCATGTATTGTAAAAGGTATTAGATGGTTTGCAATATATGGCACAAAGCCCAAAGATATGCAAGCAGCTTATCTCTTTATATACTCCTCCATCTTGGAAAGCTGTTGAAGTTATTTGTGCAACAGCACGTCTTTGCAGAATAGATGCACACCTTATTTAATTGAGCAGAGCTGTAAGTACATTTCAGCTGGGCTGGCTTTCCCTGCAGATGCCTGTACTGTGTACATTATTGCACTCTGTGGACATTGAAATTTTTTTTCACAGCTGCTCAAACATTGCTTTGAAACATCAGAGTGATCTGGGCAATTAAATTATAAGAAAAAATAACTTCCATTCATTTAAGATCTGTATCCTTTAATATTTTGAATTCTCCTGGTAGGTTAAATGGGATAGGAATGCAAGACTGAAAATACTTTTTTTTTTTTAAACACAAACATCAATAAACAATTTCCAAAGCACAATAAGAATCTATGACCTGCAATTCAGATAAGCTACACTCAGACAATGCTAAAAGGTGGAAGGAATGTGACTAAACCTAATAGTGTTCACTACAATACAATACTCTGGAGGTTCTTAATGCATTCTAGGTGTTTTTCAAGCAATGAGTCCTGGAAACTCACTGCCTGTCAGCAGCCATTAAACTCACTTTACCAACAGACCAAGCACAGGCTGACCAAGGGTTCCATAAAAAATGTGTGGCAAACAAGACTAGAAAAGAGCTCTCAGCCCAAACTAGAGATTAAACTCTGTTTTCTGTCTTTTCCTTCCTGTGGAAGTGGCAAAATGCAGCTGTTCTGTCAGTGTTCATAAAAAATAGAACTACTGTACATGTGATAAAATAGGTACTCTAGAATACTAACGAAATCTCCAAATCTACAGGAGTAAACACTGTATTTCTCAAGGAAGACATAACTATCTTTTTCCAGTAAATAAAGTCTACTCTTGACAGAATACTTGTTAAATGTATGTTTCTTCAACTTTTTGTGGAAAATACCTATTACCAGTTTGCTGAGAGCAAAATTAAATTTAAATTCAGAGCATTTAAACCATCCTACCCTGTACAAATTATCTCATCTGATAATCCAGGCACTGAGTAGACATGGAGACTATTGACACCAGTTGTCATCTTTCCTGATGCAAAACCCTGTTGATTATAATTCATTGTTCAGGTAAGAAACAGTGCTGTCTTCACTGGCCCGTTGAAGAGGAGAGCTGGAACTAAACAGAAACTCAGAATTTCAGATATATTTCAGTGCAATGACATACAGTTGTTAAGTTCCCCTTAAGTTCTCCTCTAGAAATTAAAACAGGGACTAAACAGAGATATTGCACGTGAGATTACTGTACTACAATTACCATACTAATAAAATTGTTCAGCCACTATACACTAATTTATATATGTGCATTAGAAACAATATACATTAGTTTAGTCTGTATTAAAATCAAAATTGTTTATACAAATTGTTTATACACTTGCCTCATTTTCCTCCCCAGAAACTGGTGGTCAGCAATTGATATCCTATTTATGATTTCCACTATTGTTGCTGTAATTTATCTCCAAGGAGTGATACCAGAACCTAGTGACATGGACAGCATAACTGCAAGGTTTTATGTTTTCTGGTATAATCCTGTTGTTCAGGGGATATTTTTCTGCTTTGAAAAATTTAGCAGTTTCCCCCCTTTTTTAATGTTTTTAATGATAATTTTACCTTGCTAGTGAATTTCTCCTCTCTCTCATACTGCATGCAGTGTAGCATATAGTGTGATACAGACACACGTCTATTGATTTTACTTAGCACAATAACCACCACGTCATAATAGTTCAGCTGAAACTAATGGAACTAATTAAGCAGCAGGGACCTCCAAGTCAGAGAATCATAGATCTGAAGCTGTAAAGATCTATCAGTCCCTCTGTTTTATCCTCCTGTCAGAGCAAGACTTTTCCGTGCAATATATCTTCTTTTGTTCACTATGCTTCAAATTGTGCTTAAAAGATTGGGGCTGTCACATCTTGCCCCAGGAGACTGCTCCACACATAATAAATCTCATTGACATGGACCTTTTCTTGCATTCAGCAATATTATACTTCTCTAAATGCATGACAATTTTCTATTTACAACTTCTTGTTCTGACTCGAGAAACCCCTCTTTTTACCACTGAATTTTAAATGTGAGCAGAAAGACTTGTCTTGCCACACGTCTCCCATTGAGTCAAGTGGTACATCTGTTTTATGGTAGCCATAGAAAGGCTTTTTCAAACTGAAATTAGACAGTTTCGTATGTAAGAGGTAATTAGTCCAGCTACTACAGACATGTTTTATTGGAAACTGAATGGGCTTACACAGAGTTTCATCAGGGGGTTGCATGGCTGCCTCTTTTCATAGAATCATAGAATTAATAGAATAACAGGGTGGAAGGGACCTCAGGGATCATCTAGTCAAAATAATATATATTTTTTTAATTAAATTATGTGACCCAGCACCCTGTCAACTTAAGTCTTAAAGTTGTCCAATGTAGGGGAATTCACTACTTTCCTTGGGAAATTATTCCAATGTCTAATCATTCTCACAGTGAAAAATTTTCTTCTGGAGTCCAATGGGAATCTCCCCAGAAGTAACTTGTTCCCATTACCCCTTGTCTTTTCCTTGTAAAAAGGGATGCCATCCTCTTGGTAGCCATGTTTTATGTACTGGCTTCTCATATTCCAATCTCTTAAAAAACATTGCAGGTTGTATTGCATTTGATGTTTTCTAGGACATATCAACCAGTATCTCTTTATTACATAATGTAAAATCTAAAAACCTCAACCACATGCCTTTCCTAACACATGAACAAAAAATGAGGATGGGAAAAGTGATGAATTGTGGAGAGCAGAAACGTTTGAATAGGGATTACTGTCAATGGAGAAGTCCCTGAAATGAGAAAGGGGCAGCTTGTTGCTTCAGTAAAGACCTAAATAAGAAGCAGGACTCTTCAAGCTATAAAATTTCTTCAGAGGAAAAGAGGTATTACAGTGCTGATCTGCTCTGCTGAGTTCTGCTCAGCACATTGTACATGTTTTTGTTGTTTTGAATTTGTAACAGAAGCTGAGCAGAGATGATTGACCCTGATTTTCCACTGAGGCATAAAAGTTATGTGTATTTCTGATTATACTGCAGAATGAGTGCAGCTATGATGAGGTGATATGAAATAAGTGAGAACACCTATGTGGAAAAGGGGAAGTTACTGCATTTTAGGCTTTAGTAATGGCAAAAGAAAAGACTTTAAATCAGTCCTTTAGCATGAATTTATTCCCTTTATAAACCGTAGTATACTTCTGAGAAGGCAAGACTGATTTCTGAATAAAAACCAGCAAAAAGACATATACACTATTTCTATTTTCTATATTTTTATGGATTACTTCTGATTTTAGGATTTTTACAATTTAGTTAATGCATCTCTGGCAGTAATTTCTGAGAAAGACATCTTGAATGATGGAATGTTTCAGCGAATGTTGACTGCTTCCTTTTGAGGTACAGTCAAAATGTTTTATGGAGTTTCCAACATCTGCTTATGAAAATTGAATCTCTCTGGTTATTGGGGTGGAAAGAGGCCATTCTCCAAGTGGGATTTTATTACACTGTTGGTGCATTTCATTATAATTCATAATTTCAGCACTAACAAAGTTGAAGTATCTGTTCTGATGATTTATAGGAGACTCCAAACCACATCTTTTGTTTCTCAACAACATAATACCTTCTTCTGTGTGTTTTACTAATAAATTTATTATGTTCTACTCTAAGAAATGTGGGTTAAGTCCTAATATAGTGTCCAGACTGCTTTAACTTTGAAAATGTATTGTTCCATTTGGCTTGCTTTAAATAAATTTTTTGGGTGCCTTTAAAACTCATAATTTCTTAAAAAAAAAATAAATAAATAGCTTCTTGTCTGAAATCAGTACTAATAAAATAAAACAAGTAATAGCCTGACAAAAATGTATGAAATATTAATTATAGGAGGAGCAATGTTTTTGATTAATGGAGATTGTTCTTTACACTGGTTCATCCTAAATGCTTTTCCTGGTTTGTGGATTTATTTTTTTTTTCAATAATATAATTCTGTACCTACTCTCCCTTGAGGGAGGAGACCAAATGATGTTAAGTGAGGAAGAAGAAGGAAGCTACTGGGGGCCAGGAGTATTTTTGACCACCACCATGCCAGGAATAGATAATGACTCTTTAACCTCCTAAGCATCATACTGGGCAGGTGGTATTCACCCCCTTGAGAGAGGGGAACCACTGGAAATTAGAACCTCCAGATGTTCTGATCTGGCTGCAGCCGTACCTAAGGCAGCCTGCATTTAAGTCATGTGTGACAGAGAGTAGTTAAGGAAATCCCAATGCTAGCCCCTGTCAAAAGGGGGGCTAGACATGGCCCAGACCATGCCCGGTGAGTTTGGCAAGTCCATAACCAAAGAACTCAGGCTGATGTGAGGTCCAGAAATAAGCCAGAACAGGGGGAATTGTGGGAAAAGCCCTGGAACTGGGGGTGCCCTGAAAGTTCCTGCACAGCAGTTCTACTGAGAACCTCCAAAATTTACAGCATCACACAGAATCACAGAATGTTAGGGGTTGGAAGGGAGCTAGAAGATCATCTAGTCCAACCCCCCTGCCAGAGCAGCATCACCTAGACCAAGTCACCCAGGAACAGATCCAGGGGGGGCTGGAATGTCTCCAGAGCAGGAGACTCCACAACCTCCCTGGGCAGCCCCTTCCAGCCTCTGGCACCCTCCCTGGGAAAAAGTTTGTCCTTGTGTTTCCCCTCAACCTCTTGTGCTCCAACTTGCACCCATTGCCTCTTGTCCTGGCACTGGATGGCACTGAGCAGAGTCTGGCTCCATCCTCCCTACAGTCACCCTTAACATATTGACAGACACTGCTAAGCTCCCCCCTCAGTCTCCTCTCCTCCAGGCTAAAGAGCCCCAGCTCTCTCAGCCTCTCCTCAGCAGGGAGATCTCCACTCCCTGCAGCAGCTTGGTGCCCTGCACTGGACTCTCTCCAGTCAATCTCTGTCTTTTCTGAATTGGGGTGCTCAAAACTGGACACAGTATTCCAAGTGGGGTCTCACCAAAGAAAAGTAGATGGGGAGGAGAACCTCCCTTGCCCTGCTGCCCACACTTCTCCTAATGCATCCCAGGATGCCATTGGCCTTCTTGGCCACAAGGCACAAGGTGTGTCAGCCACTCCTCCCAGTTTGGTGTCATCAGCAAACTTGCTGAGGGTGCTCTCTATCCCCTCATCCAGGTCATTTAGTTCAGTCTCTATCTAAAAAAAGAAAAACACTGGACGAAAAATACTTAACTAGAAAGCCCCCAATTCATAAGGAAACTACCATGTGCCCCATAGCCTGATCTGATCAATTTAACAGAATCTCAGCAAAAAAACTTCCATCCCTGGGGAGGGCAGTGAGCCACCCTGCCCGGCGGGTATGAACATTTCAATGGCTCTCTGACAAAGATTCTGAGCCCACCATTGCTATCCCTGTTGGGTCACAGAAAATTTTCTAATTGATACAGGAGCCCAAATGTCAGCTCTCACAAACAAAACTGCAGAAACCCTGGGAGTAATTCCCAGCAGACACTGTGTTAAATGCACTGGGGTTGATGGTATGATAAAAGAATGTCCAACTGCAAGAATTACCTTATGTTTACTGAGAGAACAAAGACTAACCAGAGCAGAGGTCCTAGTTGGTGCTGCACATACCAACCTGTTAGGCTTTGATATCTTAGGGGGGCAAGTGGGGAAAACTCCCAGATGGAACTGTGTGGAGTTTTGCAGGGAATTAATCCAAATCAGGTGCAGTGAAACTGAGCCAGTTAGAAACATTTACATTTACTCCCCTCACAAATCAGTAATGTTCAGCAGTATCCTTTACCTGCAGCAGCACTCACAGGTATCAACGGGGTGGTAACAGAACTGGAAAAAAAGGGAAATTATTAAATGACTCATTCACCCTACAATTCACCTGTGTGGCCAGTAAAGAAATTAAGTGGACAATTAAATGCCAAGGTTGCTCCTCTAACTGCTGAGTTCCAAATACTGCTGAAATAGTGACACTGATACAAGGAGCCATCCTTGCATGGCTGCAGTAGATGTCAAGGACATGTTTTTTATGATTCCTCTCCATGAACAGGAGAAGCACAATTCACTTTCACATGGAGAGGATTCCAGTACATTTTTAACAGACTTCCACAGGGATATAAACATTCTCCCATGATTTCTCACATTTCTCTAGCAAAAGTTTTAGCAGAAATTCCTATTTCTTCTGACAATGATATTTATCAATATATTAATTATATCCTCATAGAGGGGAAGGATCAAGAAGTGTACAGAACACCATGGAGGATATCCAGGGAATATTACTGAAATTAGGACTGGAAAAGATTGTTCAGGAAAAATACACTGGATTGACACCCGGTGGATCTCATCCTCTTTTTAACCCTGTTGGTCAAATAAGACTAAACATATGCTCTCCTTTTGGGTATTTACAGGAACCCTACATGCACCTGGAAGGATGGGTTGCACTACATTGACCTCAAGTACATCCAGGGCATTCTCTCACTTGTCTTGGATGGGGTATTATTTCTGCTGTGTGTAATAATTGGGAAACCCAAGGGTTTATTTTTGTTTGTTGTTTAAAAAAAATAAAATAAATAAAAATGCACCAGCGAGATAACACCTCAGAACAGAAGGAATCTGAATCTTTCAATCCTGGTAATACAAAGAATAAAATTTATACCAGAGACAAGTGAGATTGGAATGACTCTCATCAGATGGCTAAACTCCAAGCCATCTCAGGAAAGAAAATACAAATTAGTTGTCGGGTGACTCTGCTTATCACAGACCCACTGAAATTAAAACAGTCTACAAACCCCATATACCCAATCACTGCGTTGGGACTCGACCACCAGAGGAACATACTCCACTCAATAGAACATAGAGCACATAGGTTTATTTTCTGCCAAATTATTTATCCTTTCACACGACACCTACTGCCTGTTTGCTACTCTGTCTAAAGAAACCTACTGGATGAAGAAGAAACAGGAATTTGTGCTAAACTTTTTATAAATCCTTTAAAAACCACCAGCTCCTCTGTTGTTATCAGGCCCTTCTAATCTTAGCTGGCTAAATCTTCCTCCTTCATTACAATTTCNCATCTCACATGCTTGGGAGGGTCTCTGCTGGTATCATTTAAGACAAAAAAGTTTCCAGATCAATGAAGTGAGATCTTTTTGGAACCACATAGCTGTGAAAGCAAATAAAGGGATTCATACATTTACCAAAAAAAATAAAAAAATAAAAAAATAAAATCACTACATTAAACCCAGTAATATTATTTTTCAGTATGCAGAGAGCAGAGGGGGAGATATATGAGTCATGATTTTTGTATGTTTAAGGTTGAGAGCATTGAATTATTCCATTATTTTGAGCTTACTCATGGTCCTATGTCCTGTAGGTCTCAGGGAT
Organism: Ceyx cyanopectus; assembly: GCA_013401355.1. Classification (NCBI taxonomy): domain Eukaryota; kingdom Metazoa; phylum Chordata; class Aves; order Coraciiformes; family Alcedinidae; genus Ceyx; species Ceyx cyanopectus. Next base: position 22,490 of record VYZU01012058.1, read on the forward strand.
GATGAGGCTAAAATGCCAAAAGGGATGTCACTAGATAAAAGCTGCAGAATTTATGCAAGTGAAATTTCTTAGCACATCTGTGACCTCTCTTGACTTCCCCTTCATTAAAAAAAGAAGCTGCAACTTTTGCAAAAGAGCTCTGAAAGGTCCTACATTGTTCTTGCAAACAGCAGAAGTTGTGTGGCCAATTGCGGCAGAGAAATTAGTTTATTTTGCTTAAACTTTGCTTCTCCAACTGTCATTTTCATTTTAAATCTCCTTCAAGGACACCCTCCAGGAATTTTTTCGTCTTCCCTGTCTTACCTCAGTGAGAAAACAGTGTAGCTAGTGTGCTTTTATCAAGAGGTTTTTCTAGAAAGAAAAGAAGATGCAGAGTGAAATTGTTTATTTTAGCATAGATTAGGGCCTTCTGGTACTTCACATGTATCTAGATAAATTATTAACCTTGGGGGAAAGGTAGCAGTGTGTTCATACTAACTGCTTTGTCAGTATTTGGGGTTTTTTTCTGTGTGCACATTGCCCACTGGGGAGCCATTGCAATGATAATAATGAAGAGCCCACTTACGTGTTATCGCTTGGTACTTTATTGTCATAACCTCTCCAGCACACAGGCAGTGGGTACCCTTCTGAGCAGCCACAGCAATCCCTCACTACACAAATGCTGCTGCACTGCCAAGTGCTGCTCCTTCCTTACACGATGCTAATCCCTTATTACCACCTTTGCTGCGCTGATGTTCATCTGGAGTGAGAATCAAAGCTTCAGCCCCTCTCGGATGGTGTTTGTGTACCTTGATCTCCACGCAGATGAAATTTCAACAGAGCAGTAGGCTTCTGGTTGTCTGGGGGTTTTCTCAAACGAGCTAATTTCTTCTCACGGGAAAGACATTTTAACAAATTCTTCAAAAGTGGATGCCTCTGGGCTGAAAATAGTGAAGTTTCTGGAATACGGTGCACACACA
>VYZU01012060.1:1556-28603 GCA_013401355.1 Ceyx cyanopectus
AGAGTCCTTCATCAGCCCACTGCCTTCTCTTTGTCCTTTTAGACCCTCTAGGAGAATCTGCTCCATGATCTTCGCAGGCACAGAGGTGAGGCTGACAGGATGATAGTTTTCAGGGTCCTTCTTTCTGCCCTTTTTAAAAATGGGCGTAACATGCCCCTTCTTCCAGTCCCCAGGGACTTCCCCTGACTGCCAAGACTTTTCAAATATCATGGCAAGTAGCATGGCGACTCCATCAGCCAGTTTTTTCAGGACTCTGGGATGAATCTCATCAAGTCCCATGGACTTACGTATGTTTAGGTTCCTCAGGTGGTGACTAACCTCTCTGATTGATATACCTGAAGAATCCCTTCTTATTATTCTTAACATCTCTTGCCAAGTTCTTCTCCAACAATGCCTTGGCCCTCCTGACCTCGTCCCTACATAATTGGGCAGTATCTTTATACTCTTCCCAGGATATTTGTCCCTGCTTCCACCACTTGTAAATCCCCTGCTTGCTTTTTAGTTTGACCAGCAGGTCTTGTCTTAACCACACTGGCCTCTTCCCTTTCCTGCTTGATTACTTATACCTGGGTATCAAGTTCTCTTGTAGCTGATGAAGAGTGTTATTAAAAATCTGCTAGCTCAGTTCTGCCCCCTTGTCTCTGAGGACTGTTTTCCAAGGTATCCTATTAACTAACTCCTTGAAGAGCTGGAAGTTTCCTTTTCTGAAGTTCAAGGTACTGACTGCTTTTTGGCGAGTTACTGTGTTCAAGTCTGAGAGCTAAATATTAAGAAAAATAAAAAGTACTTTTAGCCTACTGTATATAGGAAAGCAGAAGAAACAGCAATTATATGGCTTGAAATTTATTTATCTGTGCCTTCTGATGTAATGCTGGCATAGTGTTTTCTAACAACTAAGAATAACATGGATGCAGAAGCAGATGTAAGATGAAAAGCAGATGTTGGTGTTGGATCTTTCACACTGAAATTACAGCAAAGTGGCTTAAATTGAAAGCATATCCAGTTGTTTCAGTAAGCGTGATATGCACATTGATTTTGCAGATTGCCATTTCAGTAAGGTGGCCTTTGTAAAAGAGCACAAGTAATGCAGTTCTTGTGCTCTGGCAATCCCATCTTCAGCAACCATTAGCCACCTGTAAAGATTAGAACAATGAAGTTCCATGGAGTAAAGAGTGTTTCAAAGGGAATCCACATGATTTCTTAATGGCTGAACCATGGAAGCTGTTACAGAAGGTTTATGTTGGTGTTACTTCAGGCAACTAATACAAAATGACCCATCTGAGCTCAGTGAGGTTGCATGGAAGCTGATGAGAGTAGGTTTGCTGCGATCATATGTGATACCATGTTTCTGTTTTCCTCGAGACTGGCAGTGAAACACAAATATTTAGTAGGCTATTTTTCCAAGTTAAATTTGTGTGGCATGTAATGTAGTTTTTGCCACTGAAGACATATATTTTTAAAAAAGAGAATGGTTCATTTCATCTTAGCAGCAGCAATAGCTGAGCTGATAAAGGATCAGAGGAAACTCTGCCCTTACATTTAGGGTAAGTCTAAGTGGAAATTTCAGCATTTACCTTTAAGAAAGATAGAAGGTTAACTGCTGTGTGCAATAAACGACTAGAATTAAACATTAATGTTTGCTCTTAGGACAAAGTTATCTTGATGTTTTTATTTGCCTGGGAAATAATTTTATCACAAGGGACCCCAGGAACCACAGTCAGCACCATCGGAGTCAGTCCTGGTACTGTCTCCATTGCTCAAACTCTTGTGAGGTCTGACCTGAGCAAGACGCAGATAAAAACCCCATCCTTGCCACAAACAGAAGTTGTGAAAACTCTGCTATTTGCTGAAGGCAAAACAGCTGATACTAGGAAATGTAAGATTTTTTTAACAGCCTAAAAGGTTAGGGTGGGTACAATGGCTATACAGGAGGAAAGGGAAAAGAGTGGCATGGAATTGATTTGTGTGGAGGAAGGAGAGATTTCTAGGGAAAAATCATTACTCTACTGATGGGTTGGCTTGATATAAATGAGCCAATCATTAAATTTTTTAGAGCTAAGTTCAACTCCCCTGTATCCAAATTAGAAACATTTTGTTATTTTGATATAGTTAAAATAATTCCATATAATTTTAAGAACTCAGTTAAATGTCTCCACAAAATAATAGCATAGACAAATGTCTTCTGGATTGAGATGGAGAAATATGATACAAAAGCATTGCTGAATAATCTAATTTGAAGGGAAAAATGGAAATAGTCCTAAAGGTGCTCTGATCTTTGTGGAGATGACTGAAATTCTGTGTTTTCCATATTACATTTTTATGCTAATGGCACATTAAACCCCATCTATAATATTCATACAATTTGAACTGTGCTTACTGCACTCAGTCCTTTTGTAACAGGAAGATTTACTACTATTGAAATAGTAGAATATCTTCAGGTCCATATTGTGGGAACAATACTTTCTGACATACAAAATATAAAATAATGAAAGAGGTTTCATCATAAACCTTAAAACTGATGCTTTAGAATAAAAGGCATGAATCTTGATTCTTGATCATACCTGCAAGTCCTTTTCCCATGCAGATGCAGAATGTGACAAGAAAAGCCATTGTTAAGTTTTACTTTCAAAGGAGAATGATTCTAGATGCCTAATGTTTTTTTCTGCTTTATGACACTGCCAGTCTGGAGGACAAAAAGAAAGAATTAAATTCTGAGGAATACTATTCTTTATTGAATGAAGGAAAAAATATTACTTACTCAAACATAGTGTTTTATCTAGAAGCAACAGAATAATTAATTGTGAAATAAATGAGTTCCACATTATTGCCATACAAATTCTAGTTACAGACAAATAATCAACTAAATCTACAGATCGCCCATGGTGAGTCATGTCTCATATGTGAGGAAAGAACTGTAGGGACTGTCAGAAGGCAATTTAAGTCCTGGCACTGTTACAACTGTGCTATGAAATATCTGGTCATTATTAGTCCATTAGGTAGCTTCCAAACTGAAATGATTTATTTATTTCAAACAACATTGTAAATAACCTTTTTTTTTTTTTCATTGGTTGTAACTACCAGTGCAGAAAATACCACAAGCATAATTTTGGATCATTTGATTAAATTAATTAATGGTGAAATAATACTTTAAAAGTCAGGGTGTAGGTGGAGATGGAGGATCACAAAGCAAATAGTCAAAATCCCTCCTGGCTTATATCTTTTAGGAAATGGACACCTTAACTTCAGGTATTTGACTGGCATAGTAAGTCTGATTATTAGAAAAAATTACTCCTTATTGATTTGTTTGTAAAGACAAGAGACCTTGGACTACAGTATTCACAGGAGAAAAAAAGGATTAAGATCTCTGTCACATGAGGTGAATCAAAAACTGGTGAGAGACCTGGAGAAAAGCAAAGGCATTTTGAGGGAAAAATAAAATTTAAAATAAATTAACAAGGAAGTATAGTATTTTGTCAGAGACAGATCTAGTTTTACAATGACAATCTGTCCATAGACATCTATTTTTGCAAACTACCAGAACCTGATCAACTGAAAGACAAATTATTTTCAAAGCACTAGCATGGGCAAAATTCATATGCCTCAATTCAGTAGCAGCCTTTTAAAGAGTGAGAGTGTCCAACAGTTATGTTCATATGAGACACTGGTACCATTTCCAAGGTCTTAATTGGTCTGAATGGACAATGCTTATTGGGACTCCTGGATTGTGCCTGATCTTGTCTATTTAAGATCTTGGGAGGACTGTGGATAATGCCCAAGAAACTTGAAAGCTCTTTAGACAGATTTTTTGTTCTAAACACTCCCTTGTGGCACTCTAGTTCAAATGCTGTCACCTTTGAGGTATTCTTAGATCTCTTTGCATATGTGTCTGTAGTCTACACCTAGACTAGCTGCACTGAAATAGATACATTGTGTCAAAAAAAGTATCTGATTTTGCCACAGATAATGCAAATCCGTTTGGCTTTCCCTAAGATATGATAATAATCATTGCCTGTTTTGCAGAAGTACTGAAATTGGATTCACTGGTACCTGTAAATTGACTCATATATGTTGCTTTGTAGTGGTTTGACCTTGGCTGGATGCCAGGTGCCCACTAAGCTGCTTTATCACTCCCCTGCTTCTTCCTCTCAGCTGCACAAGGGGAAAGTAAGATGAAACTTGTAGGTTAAGACAAAGGCAGTTTAATGAAAAGCAAAGTCTCACACAGAAGCAAAAAAGAACAGGATTTATTTTCTATTTCCCATCAGCAGGTGATGTCTGGCCCCTTTATGGAAGCGGGGTTCCAAATGTGTAGCAGTTGCTCTGGAGGACAAGCTGATGCCCCCTCTCTTCTTTTTCTTTATTGTTAAGTTGGTGTCACATGGTCTGAAATATCCCATCGGTCAGGTTGGGTCAGCTGTCCCTGTTGTGTCCCCTCAGAAGATACTGTCCACCCCGTCCCACTGTGGGGGGAGTGTTGGAAAACCAGCCACGGTGCTGTGTGAGCCCTGCCCATCAGCAGCCACAGCACAGGTCTGTTATCAGCACCTGTCCAGCTTTCCATGCAAAGCACAACACTGGGAGGGCTGCTGTGAGGAATGGTTAACTCCAGATCAGTAAAAAAAGCAGTATGTTTGACTGTTGGGCACCAACACGAGCTAGGTTTGGGTCATCATTATACTCATCTAGTTCTCTGCAAAATCCACTCTTTGCTGCACATCCTGAAACATACAACCCACATCACAGATTAATTTTCCATCATGGTTAAGTCTCCTTGAGATACACACAGGATCTCCCCATCCTCCTGCATTACCCACCAAGCTCCTCCCAAGAGAGGAGCAACCCACACTGACTTCACCAGCCACTTCCCTGTGTGCACTACAGGGACCTTATCTCCTACCATTGTACATAGGGGTTTTGTTTGGGCAGGAACCAGAATGATTAACAGATCCTCTGCTGTTATCAGCCAGGTGGCTTCTGCTGAATTTATATCCCAATGCTTCCAGCCCTTGCTGCTTTATGAGCTCAACATAATCTTTAGCATTCCATTATATCTTTAAGTCTTTCCAGAGGCTTGTGGGTGTATAGACAGAGCCTGGCCACTTTTTATGTTCAACAGTTTCTAGGGCTAGTTGGATTGCCTTCACTTCTGCAAATTGACTTGACATACTTTCTCCTTCAGTGGCCTTAATAACTTGTCTTGTGGGGCTCCACACAGCGGCTTTCCACTTCTGATGGTTTCCTTCCACACAACAGGGTCCATCAATAAACAAAGCATAATGCCTTTCATCTTCTGATAACTGGGTATATGGCAGCGCCTCTTGGGCACAGGTCACCTCCTGTCACAGTTTAGGGTCAGAGTGGCCCCTCAGACTTATAACAGACACTCTCTGTTAACTCCCCTCCCTCCCCAAAGGGGAAGAGGAAGAGAATAAGGGGGAGAGACTCAGTGATTAGAAAAGGAGACTAGAACAGCTTTAATGAAAAGGAAAATAATAACGGAATATATACAATAATATGTATAGAAGCAGTATCGAACCCAAGTCCCCCAGTGGCAATTACCTCACTGTCACCACTGATGCTGTGGAGGAGGCACCAGGAGAGTCCCAGACTGGGCCCCACAGCAGATGGGAGCTGTGTTCAGGAGCTGGATTCAAGTACCAGGTTTAGGAACGCACTGATCAGGATTGAAGGCAGAATGGACAGTCTTCCTCGGTTGCTGGCCATTGAAGAAGCAAGAAGAAGCTGGGAGAGCTGAGCTGAGCTGAGTGGGGCTTGACCCTTGTGATCCCTCAGCTTCATACCCTATATGAGGTCTGTGGGATGGAATCCCTCACTGGTCAGTTTGGGGTCACCTGTCCTGTCCACTTCTCCCTGCAGGTACAGCCTTTCACTGTCTGCACCCCCGCAACGTGTTGCACAAGATCCAGCAGGCCTTGGTCTGCACACCAACTCTCGGTAGTAACTCCAGCCATGGGGTGTTATCACTGGTAGAATCAGACACTGCCTGTGAGAACAGGCTGCTAACTTCAGATAGTGCAGTTAGTTAGAAGAGCTGAGCTGAAAAGTAAAATCAGTTCTGTTCTCACTGAAACCAGACACGTCCTCAGGCAGTGCTCCAACATCTCTACCTTCTGGCCAGTCCATGATCTCCTCCAGAACCCCTGAACAGCTGGGTTCCCACAGTTGAGCTCGTTGCATCATCACTACCCAACCAGAGCATGCTTAAACTGCAAAAGCATTTAAATCCTTTTACAAATAATTTACACAACTGAAATAGTTATAAAATGCTTAACCATATCTCTGTATAGTTCCAGTATTTTCTTGCCTGGAAAAGACAAGGATGAAACTGATAGGATAGCCATTTTTAAGAACTGATTTTTCAGGGGCTATTTTAATCAGAGAATAGTGACTGCACGGAAGTGGCAATCTTTGGTGACTAAGCTTTACGTAACTGGAGATTATGGAGAACATTTATACAGTTGCACCACTAAGGGGACTTCTCCCTTCATGTTCTTAGGAGCCACAGACACCAGTCTTGCAAAGCTGTAACAACATGGAAACAGAAGTCAAAACAGAAACACATTTAGAATAGTTGTGACACTACAAGGCCAAAATAGATGCCAGCAGCTACAGAAAATCTATTGGCAAGTGTGGTGGAGAAAATATCAAGAGATGAGGTGCTTTCCTTAGATTCATGGGAAACAAACAAACTCATTTTGATATTGATACTGATTGATACTTTATCTTGTAGTTCATGAAGTTCAGCAGTAAACTGAGCTGAATCTAACAGGACAGCAAGGGTAGGAAAGCAGAGAAAGACCCTGACTGTGTATTATGTTACTAAGCTTTCTGCTGTATCCAAGGGACTAAGATGAGTTTTGGATAACAGTATGGGAGCCTTTCTGCCTTTTTGCACTGCTTACAGCCTGTAAGCTGCTGGTCTTTCATAAGGGGATGTGAGTTAACAGCAAAAGAAAGAAAGGAAGAATGAAAGTGGGTATTAAAAGATTAAAAAAAAAAAACAAAGGGAGAGAGAAAAGGGAAAAAGCCAATTGAGGAAGAAAAATGGCACTGGGAAGGACATTAGTCAACTGTGTCAGAATATGGGGGAAGAAACACAAGGACTAATTGTTCATATGCTTATCCATCCCTACCTGTGAAAGAAAATTTCATGTATGGATATGGAAACATTTATATCAAACATTGATGTCAGAACTGAGGAGCACATCTTTGAGATGTATAAATGACTGTGCTTTTCCTAACTATTGACTGTCAACTAAAATTACTGAAAAGTAAAGGTTAGAGATTTTAATTACTCACTCATGTAAAATTATATTTGTAGTAGAATGGTGCTATTTACTCTACAAAATCTAAATCCATTAGGTAAAATGTTAATTTAACCCAATCAACAAAGAAAGCTGTTAACTGCTGAGCAAAGTCATTTGAATAGACTTATTTTGTGATTTTATTACACTTCCAAATTTGAGCTGAGAATTTTTAGTAAGTGATAATATTGCAGTGAGAGTGCTGAGAAGAGCATTTCCAAAGGAAGAAAGGATTGTCCTTTCTCCAATTATGATCTCTCAAACCTGGATGTTAGTTGAACTTCAGTCTTTGCCAAGAAATTTTCCTGTATTTAAATACAAATGTGGACATTTCAAATATAAAAGGTTTTTTTTTTCAACAAATGAAAACAGACTGAAGTCATGTCTGTCACTAGAGACTCAGTGTAAATAACAATGCTTCAGTTCAGTTTCTACTGGTGTATTTTATTAAAGAAATCCCAAATTTATTTTAAGATAATTTTTACCTGAAGGTGTCTCTTAAAAACTATTTTGTGACTTTCAACCAAGCATTCCAGTTTATGCTCTTTGAAACGTCCCTTCTAGGTGAGTGTGTAAGTTGACTGCTTCTCATGTGACTGGCTTCCACTTCATAAGAGATAAAGACTGCCTGAGGAGCATTCTGATGTAACTTCTCGGGTGGGACTTGTATTCAGCCTGCCCGTCTTTGCTATAACCCAAGATACTGAAACATATCCTAGACATAACATCGTGCTTTTTAATTCCTTTATGTACTGTATTAAGGCACAAGTATACTGAAGATAGTATCTTTAATAATTTTACCAATGATCTGGATGAGGGGATAAAGAGTCCCCTCAGTCAGTTTGCATATAACACCAATTTGGGTATGTGTGTTAATCTTGAGGGTAGGAAGGCTCTGCAGAACCTGGACAGGTTGGGTTGATTGGCTGAGGCCAATGCTGGGGTTGCAACAACCCTATTCAGTGCTACAGATGGGGAGGAGCGTGGTTGGAAGATGCCAGGTGAAAAGGACCTGGGGATGTTGGTCAGCAGCGGGCTGAACATGAGCCAGCAGCAGTGTGCCCAGGTTTCCAAGTCCAATGGCACGCTGGCCTGTATCAGAAATAGTGCGGCCAGCAGGACTAAGGAGATGATTGTGCCCCTGCATTCAGCACTGGTGAGGATGAATCTTGAGTGCCCTGTCCAGTTTTGAACCCCTTACTACAAGAAAGACATTGAGGTGCTGGAATATGTCCAGAGGAGGGGCAATGAAGCTGGTGAAGGGTCTAGAGAACAGGACTTACAGACAGTGGCTGAGGGAGTTATTTTATCTGAAGAAAAGGAGGCTGAGGGGAGAAGCATATTGCTCTCTACAGCTACCTGCAAGGAGGTTGTAGAGAGTTGGGGATCAGTCTGTTCTCCCATTTAACAAGCGATAGAAAAAGCAGGTGGCACATGGATGTGGAACATACATCTGCACACACAGGACGCTGTGTTTCTGATGCAGACCCCTCAGTTCTCATAGCAATTCACCTCTTTGGGTCATGCTCTCCTAGAAATGAGGAAATTGCAGGGAAATCCTCGGCAAGACACAGAGTTAAAAGTCTCATACCTGCAAGACCTACCTATTGTTTTAACATTGGGACCTACTGATGTTGTCAGCTCAGTGAATATATTTTGCATTTTGGAATTGGTGTAGGTGACACAACTGGAAAGCTCTGGCAACAGAGGAAGACAAACTCTTGGGATGGCACATGGAAGCCCAGAAATAAGTGCAAGCTAAATGACCAACTTGTGTCACTTCAAACATGTTTTGTCTGCATTTTGACAGGGATTTATCTTGACTGATCTAATAATCCTGAAATACGGAGACTGTTTTTATCCTTGAGGCACTAGAATAGTATCTGGATGATGGTTTTGGGGGCATGTTTAAACAAACAAACAAAACCAAGTAAAATAGAGGCCATTCCTACTTTCATGACAGCCCTGCCTCTCTTGGTAACACTGCTACATGTGTCAGTTCTGCCCTCTCTGTTGGTCTGGGCTGGCTGTGGCAGTTCAGCAGCTCTGACACTTTGTGTATGGGTGCTAAAGGGAGAAAGTGTAAATGAAAGATTAACAAAACCAAGTAACTCTGAAAACTACAGTTTCAAGTTCTTTTTTGAGTGTCCGCTGTTACTGAGAACGTTTTGTAGCATTTCTTTCTTCTGGATCTTTACTGTGTGCTTTCTTAACTGATTTTAACAGTGAAAACTAAACGTTTAGCGTCTCCTGCACTGACACAAGTGCCTTGAGTTTATGAATTGCAATAGCTGTTTCAGTCCAACAGATATTTAAGTATTTTAAATACCTATTAAGTCATGCAGTTTATTGTATTTGGGTGTACACCTGCTTTCCTTTTTATATAGTCCTTTCAGAAAGTCATTCTCTGTGAAAGGAATTCCTTAATTTCAAGGAAGGACACTAAGCTTACCCCTTTGTGGACATAATATGTGAAATTCAAGTGATGCTGAAGAACAACAGCATTTTCCTGTTAGATATTTGGAAATGGCTGGGATTGTTGACTTCTCACCCTGAGCACCATGAAGTATAATGTGGCCTTTCAGGTTTGGGTGCAAATGAGAGATACTGTTAAGATGTCTGGGATGTTACACTACAAGATTTCTAGGACACATTGCAGAGTCCTAGGGATCACTAATGCTTATGTGGTTCTGAGGAGCTGTTAGCACCTCTCTAGATGATGGTGCCAATGATTGCTTTCCATTACTGTGATATACACTCTGTAACCTTTTGCATTCATTTTCAACAGGCTCTTCTGAGTCCAACTCAGTGGAAAGTCTGACACATTTTCTTCAATTCCGTGAGATAGTAATGGTATGTAGAGAGGAGTTTCTACCATGCCCTGTAATGGAAAAGCACTGGAGTTTCTACAAAGGACTCAAAGACTTTGGATTCTAAAGAGTTCTTGAGTACTAAGATTTTTTTCATCATCGTCACTTAAAAGTAAACATTTGAGCTTTTAGAACTAAGTGCTTTGCTGCTGACATTTTGAGAAGTCATTTGCCCAGCACTTGGAATGGACTGTAAGATTGTTTAGGTAAATGAGAAACAGGGGAGCACTTTGTAGCAGGTGAGCATAACTGTCAATATTGAATTTTGCACTGTAAGATTAAAAAGTGGAAAAGCAGACAAGGACTGTTACACACTGGTGCTCATTGTGAGTTATATTCCAGGCTGGTAACTTTGTATAAAATTTCACTTACTTCAGTGGCTGCCTATGCTTGCTTGATGAGGCTGCACAGAACCACATCAAGCATGGGCACACATGCCTGATGTGTGTGTGCCACAGTCAACTTCCCACCTAACTCTGGCACCTTTCTGCCTCAGCATGTGCTGTCAGAAATGGCTGCACGTGTTTGTGTAATAAAATAAACTGTTAGATTAAGTGAAAAATCAAGACAGGCAGTTCAGAAAATTGCTGGCAGCTTTGCTTTAAGTGGTGTGGATATATATACAAACATTTGAGAAGGGGGTGGGTGCTGGGAGAGGTTAAAAGAAGGATCTTGGCCGTTGGAAATGCTTGGGGAAATTCCATTCGTGTTCCAGCCAAGTCTTTCTGATAGGCAGAAAATGTGCTGGCATATGGCAGGAAATGCAGTTAGCCTGTTGGTGGAACATGAATTTTCCCCTCTAACAACGTCTTAGGTATTCACTCCAGTGTCTGGAGGATCTGTATTTGTTTTAAGTTTACAATGTGTGGATCTGCCTCAGTAGCATATTTGTAATACATTTGACTGCCATGAGAGTTATCTGCATTCAAATGGCATTCTTGCTCTTTCATTCTCTGGATTATAAGAAGCGAAATAATAGCACCTGCTACTCCTAACTCCAGTGCATGGGATGAGAAATCTGTCTTGTCAATACATAACAACCTCAGCTAGCTATTTGGAGTGCAAAGAGCTGTTCTGCACAGATTTGATTAGTGTCTTAAACAGAAGGTGCTGTGCTCAGAGCTAATACCATGCCCTGGGATGCATGAGCAGCTATAGCCTGATGGGCTTTGCAGATCAAGAAATGCAGATTGCCTGGAAGTCAAAAAAGTTAGATACTTGATTGACAGGTATTTTGTAAAGGTCACTTTACACAAAGAAAACAGCGGTCTCACAGCTCCAGCAGCAAAACAAAATGGTTTATAAAAAATGTTCATTCAAATACTATAGTTTTACTGAAAAGTGACTTATTAACTGTTAAAATGACTACTGAATTACTTAATGTTTGTTAGACTTTGTTGCAAGATGCTTAATAAAATATCTAAAAACTGTGAGGATTTGATAGTAATACTTTCAGTCCATTATATTGATGTGATTACATGACTTAAGGCAATCATCAAAATACAGTGGCAAAATAATACAATTGATTAAAGCTTAGCAAAGAGGTAAAAACGCAAAATGTCCCATGCAAACCACTGTCTCTTACTGACACTATACGTAGAAGTGAAGTGTCCAGTGTTTTTTTCAATATTTGTATTGTATATAAACATCTTGAGAAAGGCATTAGCTTGACAGCGTATGTTTTAATATGACTAACAAATACGGAATTCTGATTCCCAAAACTTTTACAACTGAATTTTCCCAGTTCTCTCTACAGGAATATCTTCTGTTAAAGGATTACAGAAAACTATGCCATCATGAATAAGTGGTTTGCCTTCTCTGTTTAAATATATGCTTTCTAAGTTTACTTTTGCATTAATATATAAGCTGGCATGACAAGTCAAAGATAGGCAGCTATTAGCTATCCTGACTACAGCAAAGCAATAAAGCCTCTGCTCACAAGGGACACACAGCAGCGGTTGGCCCTCCCAGTCCCTCCTGCTCCTTTCAGTATTCAGTTCTTTTATTCATTAAACTCCTTCTCTGCTCCCAGGCTATGAGTTAGCACATACTTTGTCTGGTGCAGGCTAAAGTATAAAAGGACATAAAATGCAAAGAATACAAAACCCTTGTCATTCTGCCCGCTGATAATATTCACATGAGGAATAAGAGGAGAAAGACACGATACAGGGAACAAAAGCCATGATTTCAGATTCATATTTCCCCTATTTATTTATTTATTGTTGAGATGGATTTTTAAAAAAAATCATCAGGAAGATTAATACCAGTAAGGAAGAATGTGAGGCACAAACAAAAGAATGAAAGGAAGATAAGCAGCTGGGAGGCAGACAACACTATAAATTCATAGACTTTAAGGCCATAGGGGACCCAAGCAATAAACTGACCTCCCGAATAACATGAGCAAGAGGTTATGAAAAGGTATAAGCAAGGGAGACATGGGGAAAAGTGAGAAGAAAGAAAGAGACAGAACTATATCTACTCTATGCAGAGGATCAGCACAAAATAGTGCACCTTCTTGCCAGGCACAGCTGAGCTATGACCAGCAAGAGGAATTCGAGAAACACAGGAATGAAGGCTGGATTTGGAAAGGTGTTTAAAGTACTGTGAGGCACAAATGCACATCAGATTTTGGATGGTGGAAATGCAACTAAGGAGCAGAAGAAGGAAGAAGTAATGCCAGAATAATGTTTCCAGGCATAGGAATTTGCTTGAAAAATTTACTCAGTCACAGTTGGCAAGTGTTTTATCATTATGACAAAGAGGCAAATATTTTTTTTTCCCCTATTTTTCAAACTTTAATGTTAACTGGAAAAAAACACCCTGTTTAAATTATCAAAGGAATGCATATATGAGATTCAGCCCCTTTATTTTGGTCACCAGTAGTCAACTAATCAGTCAAGTAGGAAATCATATAGCTGATCTGAAATTTGAATTACTAAGTTTCTGGCCATTTCAAGAACAGAGGCTTAAACATGACACAGGAAAGGAATAAAACAATTCCCAAATGGAACGATATTCTAAGAACTCTGAAGTTATTCATATATAGATGGTATTGGGTTGGGATTTTTCTTGTTTGGGGAAGGGGGGGTTATGGGGATGTTGTTGCAAAGGTTTTGGCTTCCTCTCTGGGAGAGTTTTACCACTCACACCCACAGGTGAGTTGCCCAGAGGCTGTGTCCGCCAGATTTCACTTAGATTTCTGTGGAAGGAGCTCAGGCACGTGGTGCCGTATAACTCGGTTACAGTGGCTTAAGCAATTATCAAGCGTCAGCCGGGGTGTCACATCTGAGCCCAGCTGCAAGGTCTGCGCGACGGCAGCAGACAGATGCTCTCCACTCGGGCAGCGTCTTCCAAATTTACCACCGAACCCGCGGAGAGCAGAACCTGGCAGCTCAGCCTCTCCGTAAATACCGGCCTCGCCTGGGAGCCGCTGGGGAACGGCAACATTCCCGTGGCAAAGGCAGTTTATTTCACTGTTAGCAGAGGTTTAAAGCCAGGCCGGAGATTATTAGTTTAAAGCAGCAGCCCTCGCCTGCCGGTCGCTTCGAGGCCACTGCAAGCCGTCCCTTCGCACATCACCGCTTTCTCGCGGCAGCCGGCCCGAGGGTGAGGACAAGGAGCCCCGGCCACTCACAGGCCGGGCAGCTGCGCGGGGCCCGGCCCGGGAGGCGGATGCGCTTCGGCCACGCCCGCAGCCGGTCCGGCGGCACCGGGGCCCATCGCAGCTTCGTCTCGGCAGCCCCGAGCGGGCTTGCTCCCGGCCACAGAGTACAGCTGCGCTCCCCTCTCGGCCTCCTCGGGGGCAGCAGCGGGGCAGCTCCGCGCCGCGCTTGCAAGAGGGGCACCGGGGAGGGAGGCTACAGGCTCCTCTCGAGCCCAGATGCCGGCTCCTGGGAAGGGGCGGCCGTGCCCGCCCCAACCCCGGGGACCTTGCCGCTGCTCCTCCATCCTCCTCCTCCTCCTCCTTCTGTCCTCCAGGTTGCGGGGCGGGCGGCGGCGCCTCCTTTTTCCTCCACGTCATGGGGTGCCGTGTCGCACATATGCCTGTGCACACACCCCATATACACAGACAGACACGCGCACGCACCCCCGAGCAGACGAGCGCGGCCGGCCCGGTACGGACGCGCTCCGGTTCGGTGAGTGCGTTGCCGGCGGGCGCGTCCCGGGACAGCAGCAGCGGGTGAGGCCGGCCCGACCCGCAGAGCAGGGCCCGAACTTTTTACGCGGAGCGGCGCGCAGGGACCGCAAGTGGCTCTCGCCTCATCCTGGCGGCTGGGCTATACCATAGGAGCAAACTTGGAGACTCGGCCGCGGCGGCGGAATTGGGGACAGAGGGAGGAGGAGAAGAAGGAAGAAGGGGGCGGCAGCTGCGTAGCTCCGCGGGGGCGCAGAAGGGCGGTGCTGCGCGGGGGCTGGGAGGGCCGGGCCGGGCCGGGCGCAGCTCTGGCGGCGGTCGGAAGAGGGTCTGTGCCGGCGGGTGCTGCCAGCGAGCTCCGGTAAGAAGGCACCGTGAGTCTTAAAAGTTAAGAAGGAGTATGTGGGGGGGGGGGTTGGTGGTTGGTGTCGGATACTATGTCTCGGGAACGGAAAGCGGCAGCAGTTACCACGCTGCAGGCGTTTGAAGTCGGGGCACACACCTATCTGCAGCCCGGCTCGCAGAAGGTGTTCCCAGCTGTTGCAGCCACATCAGCTTGTCTTGAGGAGCAAGTTACACCAACTTAACGTGTGGTCTGGCAACAGGAACTGGTTTTGTTGTGATGTTCGCTGAAGGCTCTCGTGTTGGGTTTTTTTTTTTTTTTTTTTTTTTTTTTTTCCTTGAGGAGATACAGTAGTAGCTTCTCTCTCGGGAGGGAATGAACAGACTAATACCAGAGTAGGGTTTATGGAAGGATTCCTTAAGGGGACCTTCCTTTGAGGCTAATTCATCCAACTGTGTCCTACTTAAGTATATGCTCCATTGAACATCTCTGGTTTGTTCTGAAAAATTACTCCGTATACCAGATGTTTCATTTTGAATTAGGTAATTTCTTTAATAGTAAACTTTAAAAATAATTTTTTTTTTCATTTGCATTTGATAGCCTGGGAGAGAAACAGCTGATGGGTAGATATGGTAGATCTGCTTGCAACTAGAGTGAAGGTGGTAAACAGGAAAGAGCTGCTTGCTCTCTTTCCAACCTAGAGCTACAACAGTTGAGTGACACTGTAAGGCAAAAGACTGAAAACAAGTAGGAGAAAGTGGGTCTTAACACAGTCTCAGGTCAGCTGTAGAGTGTTTTGTTGNTTATCTCAGTGAATTGTCTGTAGCTGTGTTTAATTTGCCAAGTGCACTTACTCATTTAATATGGAAAGATTCATTTTCTTGTGAGAAAACAAAATGTACCACAACAGCAAGGATGTCTCAAGAAAAAAAAGTATGTTTTTTCTNATAATTTTTTTTTTCATTTGCATTTGATAGCCTGGGAGAGAAACAGCTGATGGGTAGATATGGTAGATCTGCTTGCAACTAGAGTGAAGGTGGTAAACAGGAAAGAGCTGCTTGCTCTCTTTCCAACCTAGAGCTACAACAGTTGAGTGACACTGTAAGGCAAAAGACTGAAAACAAGTAGGAGAAAGTGGGTCTTAACACAGTCTCAGGTCAGCTGTAGAGTGTTTTGTTGTCCCCCTCCCTAAGTCTACTGGATGTCAGAAAACATATGGGTTCAAAAGTAGCTGGATGTAAAAAGTCGAAGTTCCATGAGAGTAGAAAGTTGAAACATCTGTCTTTGGAAACGGCTGAGCTGTAAGGGAACAGAAACTGAAAGAACGTGTTGACAAGACAGTTGAGAATACAAGTTCTCTGTCTTTCTCTTCTTTCCAAGCATCTGCTTTTGGGTGCTCTTGAGGCAACACTGGACTGGATGGGCCTGATGGATGTGTTGTGCCTGTTCTTCCACGCATGTAGCTTTTCTGAGATAGTTATAGAAAGGGAAGTGAAATGCTGCTATATTAGTGCATCTGTGGTTTTTGACCTTAAATATCTGATAGTGATGGTTTCTGGTCTGGTTCTTGTGCATTTTTCTGTCTACTGCCCAGCTGTAGAGACAGTTAAAGATAACTAACAACCCTGACTAATGTTTTGGATGTGATCTGTATAAATTAACAATCCTTAAGGTCTACAACCTTTTGAAAAGCAGTATTGGTGATATATGTTCAGGTTTGAATAGCTTGTGTTGGTACAACCCTTGTGCTGGGATTACCCTGCAGATGTAAGAAAGGGGATCAGACACTGAAAAATGCCTTTATACCAGGTTCTGTAGACACCCTCATTGGCTGTATATAATGTACAGTATGATTTCAGGATGCTTTATGGCCATTAACAGGACAGAAACAGGGTATTTTCAGACTTCAGCAGGAAGATTTCAGGAAAAGGAGATGCATGTTGGCTGTTGGTCAGAGCTTAGAAGTGGAGCTCTGGAGAGATGCTGCTGTACCTGCTTGGCCTTTTGTCTTTCTAAGTACTGTGTACCTGTGTGACAAAGTGACTTCAAGTAGAAAGTGGTAAGGAGTATGGGCTTCTCTGATGCATGATGCTGAAGTCAGTTTGGTCTCACTAAGAAATGATGCTTAAAAGGACTCTAGCAGGAGCTTATGGCATTTGCATAGCTTTTACAGCTACAGAAAGGTGTCAGGAATCACACGGTAACTTCAGCTTTTGAGGTCTTCCAGGAAATATCAATAAAGGAAATAAGAGGTGCAGAAGATGAGTCACACAAAGCTCATTTCTGCAGCATAAACTGCAGGGCAACAAATCGATCAGTGGAGATAAGTTTTGCCTAACTGCATGAACAAGTCAAGCTTCATCAGACCTCTTACAGAAAAAACTTTTAAAAGAAGTTGGCTTCACCCAGATTTGCAGTGTGACCAAGGGCAACACACAGGTCCCTTTGCTTTGAGTACAAGTCTGACAGCTATGAAGAGGAGTTCTCTAATCACATCATGCCCAGACATGCATCATTAAGCAGATGACAGGGTACACAGGAGCTTGTTGGGAGACCCACGCATCCTCGTGCTCTGTTGAATTGTCTGACTGCAATGTGGCATGTCTGTTGTGTCAGGAAGCGAGCTGCTGGCCTGGGTGGGTTTCCCCTGATCAAAGACTTCTTTTCTTTTGGATTGATGTTGCAGAGCTCAGTTGTTGTGTGTACATTTCTGTGGTGCATCTTTTTTTGATGAGGGGGTTCCTTCTGCATGGTTGCTTTACAGGCAAGGATAGGTTGGCACCCTAAATCTTACACAAAAGATGAACAACCATTTGCAGACTTTTTCCAGTTTTGCATGTGCTGGAAGCCTCTGTCTCACAGGAAATTCTCATAATCTCTCTGTACATTCTTATTTTTTTAATCAGTTGATAACATTTGATACCATTGCCCACTGTAGACCTCACTCCCCATCACAAGGTAAAGGGGGTAAACTTTGGACCCAGCTACTGTCATGTCACATTTCATCTTATGCATACAGGGAGTGCCAGATGTTAAGCAGGGAATTAAGAAATTGTTCTCACTGTGAATTCATTGTGCTGAGCACACTGAACTAGGGCAGGGCTGCAGGATCCTGTGGATCAGTGGCACTTAGACCTCTCTTTGGAATTTGAGATTCAGCCTGCTTCTGCCACTCCGGAGAATGAAGCACAAACAATAAGTTTCACAGGACAGAGAAGTATGTTTTATAAATCCTTATGAGCTGGAATGCTGCTGATGAAGAGGAGGCCACTGTGCACAATACTTTGGTCAAAACAGGGAAAGAGTGGAAGAAAATGCTACACGTGCCTTAGAAGTACTGCTGCTTTGCTGTCTTTGAGGGAAAATGTGCTATTTGTTTATGGTACATATAAATAGTACAATGTTTAGTTCCCCAAAATTACTTTTAACCATCACACACACTATACATATGTAAAATAGCACAAAAATGCATTTCTTGACTTACAGGAGATGTATACCATGTGAGGTACTTGCCATATAGGTGAATTTGCAATGCAGACTACTTTGTCTAAGAAGTTTTAGCAAACACCACCAGGAGTGTGGGGTCATGCCAGTAGCTGCAATTTCTGGCCTTGGCTCAGTGGCAGTGAAGTTTTATCTACAGTTTTAGTACAGTGAAGTCTTCTTCACCTTGTCAGAGGAGGAAATTAGGTTGCTTTGATGTGATCTGTTCTTGCAGTGTTTTTTCCTCCTTACTTCTTGGCACCTAGAAAGGCTATGCAAGTAAACAAAAATATATGCTTATTAAACAGATAACAGCTTACGCTGCTAATCATAAAAAGACTCTGTACTTGCTGTTCTTCAGCTAACATTTTACCCTTTTATTTCATAATCTGTGCAAGCAATAATGTCGTCCCTGGTGCCTCTGTACATCCGACTTCATACGCGCTTGAAACACCGATGAAGGTGAAGGCTGCAGGTACTGGCAGGATGAAGCGGACACCAGGACTTTGTTAACCACCGAGCAGGCCGTGCCTATGTTGATCTTCTGGGACAGAGTGTCCTAAAGAGCTCTGCAAGGGGACAAGACTACAGAAAAGTCCATGAGGTAGGTCTGCATCTCTTCCTGAAATGATCTTGCTGATGTGACAAGCTGTGATTTTGGTGGCGAGGACTTTGACATGGCGGGAATTGACTCAGAGAGGGTGATTTACAGCAGGGGCTCACCAATGGGCATCTGCTGACAGCATGGTGGAAAAGTGAAAGAAATGGAGAAGTATTTTGAGCTGTTAGTGGGAGCTTTTCTGCAGCGTGGTGCAGTTTCTCCTGTCTCCCTGTCTGACAGGAAACTTCCATCCTCTTTTACAGTTTTTGCCGATGTACACAAGTTCTGTCCCTTTGGACCCAACTTTTATGTTATTTGGTAATTAGGGGATAAATAGTAACTGTCTCTTCATGGTTGTAGTATCAGTATTTTAGACTCTGATTTGAGCCAGCTGTTAATGTCTAGATTGCCCCAGATTAGAAGTAAGTAAACTCTGTTTACTGACGTTTTTGATGTTTTGGTTATTGTTTGGTTGTTTTCTGGTTAGTTTGTTCTTGTTTTGTTGTTTGGTTTTGTTTTGTTTATTTTTGTATGTGAGTCTTTTTGTATGCTTTGTGTTGTTTCTTTGATTTTGTTGTTGTTTTGTTGTTGTTTTGTTGTTGTTTTTGTTGTTGTTGTTTTGTTTTGTTTTGTTTTGTTTTAATCTTCACTCCTGCCTTTATGATGCTGAAGTCCTTGTCAGGCATGGATACCATCCCACCTTTTAAAGCCAGAGAATTTCAATATACAACATACAAGCAATCAGGCTTGAGAATTTCCATGGCCAACTATTTCTGGTCTTTCTAAACACTTCTTTGCTTTATCAGGGCTGCACATCCTCTGACTGGCAGAACACAATAGTTTGGGATGTACCAAGGGATTTTACTAGGAGATACTTCTTTTCAGGCCTCCACCAGAACAGCTTCCATCAAAAATTACTGTAAAGTAATACAGATTAGTTGGGGATGCAGAGGGACCAGTGTGCTTATTTGTTGTGCTTAGACTTTTTGAATGACCCTGCAGAAGTCCCTTGCTTCTTCTCCTGGCCAGAAAGCAGATATATAGAGTTTCTTTACCTTAACATATGTCTGGGACATGGAGGAATGAATGTCAGATATTTCACTGTAATTATGAGATTGCTGATGTATTGGAGGCAACTAGAAAAGAGCATCCAGCCTTTTCTATAGAACAGATAGAGAGTTGGGTCTGAGTGGCAGAGAGATAAAAAAACCCGTTTGTGGTTGGTACAGCAGGTTCTGTTAGGAAACACAAACCTGTTTATCCTGTGGTGTGGAAAGTCCTGAAGGGGCAGGGTTGTACATGATACACAGCTGCCAAATCTGCTGAACCCGTATTTCCCAAGTGTGTCGTGAGAAGCTTGCTTCTCCCAGAAGCACAAAATACACTGTGGTAAACTGTAGATTTTTGTTGTTATTTTTCCTTGGGGCACTATGTTGTTTTGAGTCTTTAGGGTATTAAAATTGGCAAGCTTGAATTTAATTAGGCTTGGGTCTAAAAGTAACAGCATATTTTTCTACATATTGAAATTAAAGGTACATAAGGCATCATGTAAGTAATTGTAGTTACTTAGCTCTGTAGTTTAGAACAAATCTAAGTATCAAATCAGGCAGATCAAAACAAGGGGGTGAGCTGTGTGAATAAGGCTGGCAGTGGGTGCTGCTGTGTTACAGTGGCATAGGCTGAGGCTTCAGTGCTGGGAAAGTGAGTGTAAAACCAGACAAACTTGATAGAATCAAATGATCTAGATTTAATGCCAATAAAAAGTACTCCTATGGAAGCTCTGTGATTCCTATCAATAGATAATTTTCCATGGAAATAACCAGCAGTACACAGTAGCACATGAATAAATTAACTTTCCCAGCTTGCAGCATGGAATAATCAAGTAGAGTTAAAAGTTTAATTCAGTTTACAACAAACAAACCACCAAAAAAAATCCCAAAATGAACAAAACAAAACAAAGAAGAAAAAAACCCAAACATAAAATTCAAACCACTTAGTGAAGCACATAATTACTTTTTCCTTAGCCATCTTCCCAAGAAAAACATCCCCTCTGCCTTGTCAGGAGACCCATCAAGTAATGTGATTTGTATAGAATAGAAGAGGGAAAAGAAGAAGGCACTGTGTCTTTCTGCAGAGTTGGTTGCAAACAACTTGGACAGGTTTGCACTGCTGTGTGAGAGGCTTTGGATTAAACAGAGGTATTTTATCAGGGAGGATTTTTACCACGGCGTTTTTGCCTGGAGGAGAGGGAGTTGTTCCCATAATTCCTGCTATTACATGGTAATGGTGTTGGTTGCTGAAATACACTGTGACCTGGTTTCTCACGAAAGGTGTAGATGCTGGTTTTGCATCAGATGCCTTTGAGGGGTGGGGGAGTAGCAAGTCAGAGAAAGCACTTGCCTAGATGCTCTTATTTGTTGTTAATTTGTTGTTGTTAATTCTGCCTGCATAAAAACACTTACCTGCATTGATCTCCATTCTCCTTTTTCATAATTTCCCAACCTCTGTTCTGCTGCTTCTTTTCTTAGCACCCATTACCTTTTAAATTTTTTTACCTTAATTGTTAAGCAAGGAGCCTCGTTTGTGCTGTGCATCTGCAGAAGGCCTTCTGCATGGGAGCAAAGAGCATGATGGGCTAGGAGCATGCCTGTTCTCTTGCACCCACTCTCTCAATTTTCTCTTGCACAGACTTGCATTTGGAGTTCACCTTTTGCTCTGTGGTAAGAACAAAAGCTGATCACCCCATAGCAGTGTTCATAGTGAATATAATGTATTTCAGGTCATGTGAGGAGAAAGCACTGCCTAGTCACAGCCTGAATTTTCCAACAATTCCTATACTGATAGCAGCCATGTGTCTTGCCACTCTGTGCTCTCTTGTTAACCACTCCCAAGCTAATGTGATAATACATAGAGAGTTCCCACCAGCTGGTTGTCTGGCATGACACCAAAAATCATTTGTGGCATCTGTAGCCATCTGGTTGTAGTTGGTGATTGAGCTTGGGAATTCTGCTTACCTACTGTACAGGTCCTTCAGGAAAGATTGGCAGAGGTCAGAACAGAGGAGTCAGTGGACCTTGGCTGATGCATACCTTGCATTCCTCAGGAAACGTGTGATGTGTTGGTTATTGGAGGCAGACAGGTTACAGGCTTCCTCAGGTAGCCCAACCTGAGGTAGCTACTGAACCTGTTGCTTTCAGCACTGCCTGGAGTGCCTTTCCCACTGTCCTGCTCTGAGCAGAGGGAGATCTCTCCAGCCTCCCTGGAAAAAAAAAAGCCTTCAAAGCAGGATAATCCTGTCATCCTTCTGCCTGCAGGAAGACTTCTGGTGTCTCTTGGCCACAGTGGCTCTGGGCTTTCAGATCCAGGCAGTTCATGAAAGGTCTACCCTGTGGGCAGCATCCAGGAAGATTGTGGGCTCTGTAGATCCACCTGGCAGTTTCTACCTTTAGTCAATGAAGCACTTGTGTTTAGTGGAGCACAAACTATATCAGAAAAGACACCATGTGGAAAGGAAGTTCTGAAGAGTTGCAAAATTCCTTGTAGTCTTGAACAAAGTGTTTGATGAGCTGTTAATAAATCAGCACAATCTGAATACAGACAAACTGGAAACATCTCTGAAGTGCATGGGAAAGGTTGAAAGAGGATCACAGATTTTGTTGAGGCCAGTGACGCATTTGCCCTTTTTAGACCAGTTAAAGCGAACTCTTAATTTGGTACTTTTTAGTTACAAATGGACTCTATCAAAAGTAGGTTGTCTGAACCTTCACGGTTTTCCGTAGATGAGTTTGCCCTATGGGAATTTTTGCTAGATGGCAAGAAGGAGAAAAGTATAGATGTTAAAAGCTAAATACCCATGTGTCTTTGACTTCTGTATTAAAGAAAAATTACCTCAAATAATGCAGCTGTTCCTGTAAAGGAACAGCTTTTTGGAAACTGCTTTATTCCCAAGAAGGTTGTTTCCAGTAGCCATAGATGAGTCATTTGCAAAACAAGAACATAGGCTTCTGGAGAACTTGGATCTGCTTCTTTAGTGCTATGGGGGTCTGCTATCTTTTTTTTTTGCTGCAAGGCAGACAGTTTTCCTATTTTCTGATCTGTACTGACAGTACAGGGATCCAATAGATGGCTGACTGTGTGGACTGCAGGTGAGACTTGTCACACAGAGCAAGAAGAATGTAAGAATTTTGGTAGTTTGTTCTTGTTCAGGGTGAAGGGAGCTGCAGACTCCTGTGCAGTAATGACTTTGAATTGATGAGTTGGACAGTTGCTGTTACTCCAAGAACGTGGGTTGTATGGAAACAGCAGAAATAATAGTGTAAGGAGAAGCAGCAAAGCTCTGGGCTCTCTCATCAAGCAGAGCTCTCCATATGTAAAACATTAGGTTCTCTGTAAAGTGGAAACATGCCTTTAGAGAGGCAGCATGAGTACAAAGCCTGACAGTTTCTCTGTGCTGCGGAAGAGAACCTCTCAGTTTCTCTGGTGTCCTGGGTTGTTTGAATCCCACCTTAACCATTTGTAGAAGGGTGGCCTTAAAGAGGCTGAAGGTGCTGTAACCCTGGTGGATATGAGCTGTTGGAGGTCAGCCGTAGCAGGAGCTTGCTACTCCAGGCAGACTCAGGCTTGGCCTGACGAGACCAGTTTCAGGCTTGCTTTTCTCTCGGGTGCCAATCTGGCACAGAGGAGTTGCTGATATGTTACTGGCAGAGGATCAGGGTTGGGTGCAATGCCTCTACCTGTAGAATGCTTCACACCAGAGGTTTACCAAGGCTGTGCCATTGCAAGCAGAGCTGTTGGAGCTTGTGGGGCTCACACTAAAACTGGTCTCTTGGCCTGGCTCCTGTTCATTGACTTTCCAAGGGATGCATCCTCCAGCTTGTCTCACAACCTGTCCTCTAGGACAAATTTATAATCCTTTGAAGTTCCACCCACTGCAGAGGGATCTCAGATGCTTAATTTGACAAACATCCGGCAAGGAGGGTCTCATGTGTGGTACAGTGACCAGGACACAGGATGGGTTTCTACTGGTTTTCTTCAAGGCCAAATCCAGAAGAACTCTGAGTAATTTAACCACATTGAGTTCTGCTCCGTGGCATAAAATATTCCTAGATGTTGTGGGACAGCCTCAGGCAGTTTTGTGGAAATGTCCCTGCCCATGGGAGGGAGATTGGACAATATGACCTTTAAAGGTCCCTTCTAACCCAAATTAGTCCATGATTCTATGAAATAATGTGTGAAGTTACAGTTACATGGTTTCTCAGTAGGGGTGGTGCTTTAAACTTTTTACTCTGAAGGAATGGAGGTGCATCTTGTAAACAGTGATATTCCAAATAAATTAATTTGCATGCCCACAGAAGGCATTTCAGAGCAAAAATTCGGACTACCACACCATATAATGTATAGGCTCAATTGGTTACTGACTGTTCTGTTCCTCCTCCAACACGCATCACTGTCGGCTTCTGTTTTCCTTTCAAAGGCCATGGTCTTACAGGGAGGTGGGTATGACTTCTCTCCTCACTCCTCTTTGTGTATGTGTAGGTTACTTCCCTCCAGGAAGAGATGCTGAGCTGGCAGGAGATCCCCTATGCTACCTCAGATATACCATTGGCCAGCTGAACTGAGACTATCTATTTGCATGGCACTGCAAAGATGCAGCAGTTTAAAAGGTCTTCTTTTGCAGTGATTCGGTAAATACACTTAAAATTCAGGTAGGCACACTCATAGCTAATTTAAATCTGTCTTAACACTGATGGGTGTTGTTTTTGCAGTATCTCAGTTGTTCAATGTTATAGAACTATAAATAACACAATTATACAATAGATTTAGAAGCTTCACTTGCAGTGACCTTGCTACCTCTGTGATCATGCATAGTAGCCTTAGCCTGCATGTTTAGATCAGTATGCAACAAAAATTCCACAGTATTCAGGTGAAACTGCAGAGATTTTTAGGCAGGCAGACTGTCCCTCTTAGTCTTGGATGTCCAGACTGCCATTGATACTTATTACAGATTTTTTTATGGAAGAGAACATATTTTTCTTTTATGAGAAAAGCAAATGAAGAAGAAAATGTTGCTCTAATCCATCTTAATTTTGACAAAACAAAAAAGATAAAACAGCAAAACATAACCAGATACGGATTGTTGTCATTTCTGATAGTTTGTCCCATTCAAAATGGGATTTCTTTTAGAGTCACCTAGCCACTCCCCAAAGGCACACTTAGGGAACTCCATAGGGTAAGTGCCTGTGCTGTGTAGAAATGTTAATGAGTCAACAGAGCTAGAATAAGAATTAGTTTAATACCTTTCTTTTCCCCCCTTCCAAAAGTATTCTAGAAACAGACTTTAGTTTGCCTTTAATTAGCTTTTACTTTGGTTTCACCTTGCAAACATTCAGCATTTCAAGCAATTACATTTTCTAAGTAGAAATCAAACATTTTTGTGTTGTTTTAGTAATCTGTGTTGTAAAAGCCAAGAGAAATAGTCTCTGGTTCTGTTTGCTTCTCTGGCCCTTACAGGTGTACTTTTACCTTTGTGACAGTGTTCCAGTATGAGCTTGGGTGATTTACCCTAGCGGGTTGCCTATGGATGTTGAAAAAACACTTCATGTTTGTTATGTGCCCACTGTAGGGGTGTGCAAGCTTTTGAGTACTCTACAGCTTTACTGGCTGTTAATTTACATTTACAGATTGTTGGAATAAGATTCAGCAGTTTACAAGCAGGAGCAACAGTTTTTCTCAGAAAGGTAAACTTTTGCCCATTATAGCTGGAAGTGACTATTGAGACAACAGGTCTTTACAGATACTCCCCTGTGATCAGTCTGTACTTCACTTTCCCAAACCTTTGCTGTGTTATTTAAAAAAGATATCTGAATGTCTACAGGCAAATATGTTTTATTTCCTATGTTCTTATTTCTATGTTATGTCTCTTTCCCCCAGATTCTGCAGATCAGTAGAAACCAAGGTCTAATTCTAGTTTCAGTCCTTATGTACAATTTCTAGCACTCTTTTGTCCAGCTTGGACTTCCTTCCCAGCACTTCCTTTAGCTGGCCATAGCTTGGTTCACAACTTTAAATGCTTTCAGTGCACAGGGGAGAAAGCTTGTCCTCTGGTTTTACGGGTTTTGTAGTTTTATGTGTGTTGTGTGAGTCCCAGGAGAGCTGCAGAATTCCACAGCAACCTCCTGAAAGAGGAGACATGCACAGTAGATTGAAGCACAGAAGGAGGAGTGGAGCTCCACTGCCTGTTTGAAGAGTGTTGTGTGTTTCCTGGTCTTTCTGCAAGCACATCAGCATCATTGCCTTAGGCAGACCTAAAACCTAAGCTGAGACTCACTGGAGAGGACCAAGAGTTTTAATCTGACAGTGGCATGTCTCAGCCTTTACCCTGTCCTCTAGGGAGGTTATATTCTGCTAAGGCAATCAGTGTTCAGTGAGCAGAAGGACTTGATCTACAGCTGAACATTTTCAGGAGGGTGTGAAAGTCTCCCATCACCTTGTTCCCCCTTTTGTGTCATTGCACAGCTTCTGCACTTGCAGATAACAAATAATTTTAAGTGCTTGAAGGTGTAATGCTGATCAAACCAACTTCTCAAGAGGAAGAAAATTAAAAAAAAAACAAACAACAAAAACCACAATGAAATACAACAGTGGAAAAACAGACATTTTCTGGATAGTATACAAATAATTGCCATCATGGATCTAACTCACCATCCCTCTTCCAATCCAGCAGTAGATAAAAGCAGATTCAGAGAATAAAGTGATAGTCGCAAGAAACATTTTTATTGGTAAAACTTCTGTCAGAAGCCTTGTCAACTAGTAATTGCCTGATGTCACAGAATCACAGAATGTTAGGGGTTGGAAGGGACCTAGAAGATCATCTAGTACAGCCCCCCTGCCTGAGCAGGATCACTTAGACTAGGTCACCCAGAAACACGTCCAGGCGAGTCTTGAATGTCTCTAGAGAAGGAGACTCCACAACCTCCCTGGGCAGTCCGTCCCAGAGCTCTGTCACCCTCACTGAGAAAAAGTTTTTCCTTGTGGTTACCCTAAACCTCTTGTGCGCCAACTGACTCCCCTGCCTCTTGCCCTGTCATTGGAAGACACTGAGAAGAGTCTGGCTCCATCCTCCCTACACTCACCTTTAACATATTGATAGACATTGATGAGGTCCCCCCTCAGTCTCCCTTTTCTCCAGGCTAAAGAGCCCCAGCTCTCTCAGCCTCTCCTTATAAGGGAGATGCTCCATTCCCCTAATCATCTTGGTGGCCCTGCGCTGGACTCTCTCCAGTAAATCTCT
>VYZU01012062.1:5111-22427 GCA_013401355.1 Ceyx cyanopectus
GAGCTTTTTTTTTTTTTTTCCTTTTGATGATGCATTTTCAGTTAAAATGTCACTACTTTTTTCCAGGTAGAGAAAACAGTGGTTTTCATTCTCTTTAGAATGTATCTGCCCAAAAAACTGAATTTTCTTTAATACAAGACACATGTCTTATTACCTCTGACATATCTGCTCACAATTCTTACTCTTTTTTCTAGAAGACCTTGTCATTGATTTGTTACTGAGAGAGCTCCCTTGAGGTCAGTGAAAGCCTGGAAAAGTGACCATATGTTTCAGTTTTGCCCTTGGCTGGGTAGTTACAGACACCTTCCTTATTCAAGATTAAAGCTTCTTTATCAGATTTCATATTTCAAAGATATAAGTTATTTTAAAGTAATTGACTGATGTAGTGATCTCTGGAATGAAGATCGGTGTGATTTGCATGCACATCTGCTTTGCTATAAATTGTTGGCAAGGAAATGTAGTATTTAAACCTCAGCTGCTTTGATCATCCCTGTGTTACATTTAATATGCTCACAGTGAGAAATACATGAATAATAAATTAACANACCTTAAGGGATAGTGACTGTTATTTCACACACATACACCTTGGTGAGAAAAATACATTGCCTGAACTTCATGGCATGAATCCTTTAAGTGTTGCTTGTGTAAGATTCAAGGTGAATTAAATTCAGCATTCAAAATAATTTCAGGCTGGTCCTACTTTTATTAGTGCAATTCAAACTGGAATGCACCCTGAACAGTCTCAGGACTTTCTGTTGTAAATGAAGTTAAAATTATTGATTAACTTTTTACACAGTCAAACATAAAATAATGGTTTCTAATACTGGGGAAAAATCTCTACATTTCTATCCAACATAAAGAAAAATTATATTTATTTTACTTTCCCCCCAAGAAAAGCCCCATATTCCTTTGCAGTAAGTTTTCACAGTTTAATTTTTGTGCATTAGAAACCTAAAACTTTCTTGTGATTCTATTTTTAATATCATTCGGCAAAGGACTATAACAGGCATCTAGGTGCCAACAGATTTAAATCTTATTTTAGCAGGTGCTGCAAAAATCTCTTCCATAAGAATCATAAACTTAAAGAGATAACAGCTAGTCAGGTAAAACAAGTATGTTGCAAGCAAAATTAAATGGGGGAACACTGAAAAGTTAATAGTTATTATTTCCTATAACTGCTCTTTGAAACATAAGCTATTTTAATTTGGCAAATCAAAACTATGAAGGACAAGAATGTCAGAAGAAAACAGTAAAAATGCCATGGGGAAATATGAAGAATATTTAGGAAGGAATCAAGAACTCTGTCCAGAAAATAAATTAAAGGTTCTGACTGTGGCTCTGAAGAAAGAAGATCTAAGGGATAAGAAAATGAGCCCCATGGTTAAAAGTAGCCCACACTTTAGCAGGAGCTGAGAGGGCAGGACTGTCTGTGACTGCCACTGTCAGGTTAATTGCATATAATCATCTGTGTTACACTGTCCACCCCCTGCTTGTCAAGACCTTCCACTGGCTCAAAACATAGATTGTAAATCCTTCAGAAAATAGACCATCTTTTAAACAAAGATTTGGTAATTTTGTAGCTAGCATAATGGAACAATGATTTCTGATTCGAGTCTCTTGCAACACAAGAACTATTATTAATCCCAGAAATTGTACAGCCCTCTGCAGTCATCATTAACCACTGCGTATTTAATGCAGCAATTTTCCTCCTGAGGCCTACAGATTCCCACGAAATTCATATTTCTAGTCTACAAAAAGTAACTAAACCCAGCATTCAGTTATAAACAGACTAATAAATAGACTATGCAGGAATCCACAGCTCTTCAGGAACGTGGTGAAGCAATACATTGAAAAAAAAAAAAAAAGAAAGCTACAGATCTTGTACAATTTTGCAATATACAACACAATGGAAAGAAACTCTGCCCCTGTGGGCAGTGGCTGATCTGTGCCTTGTTAGGAAACAGGACCAGAGCAAGTTCTATGAGCTCCAGTAACATCATGCCAGGATGGTGCCTGTTGCCACTTTCTCCCTGTGGGTAGAAGAGAATGTCCCTGCAGGTGACAGCATATGGATTGGATTAAGAACTCTGCCTCGGGTCTGCATAATTTGCTGGGGGAGTTTTTTGTGGGTTTGGTTTTTTTTTTTTTACTCACCTATATTAGGAGATATTCTGCCATTTGTCTAATTGAATGTACACTGAAGGCAGCTTCCTTGGCAGAGCGCGTGTTTTGACTAGCAGGTAGAGTTTAGGAAATGGCAAAGAGCAGACATGGTTGAGTCTGATTTTAAAATAGGTAATATCAGATATGAAAACACAGCAGAGTTCAGCTGCAAATGTTTCTATATGTTGAAAAATAACAGAAGATACAGGGACATTCAAAATATACATTTTTATAATGACATCATAAAAAAAAAAATGTCATCTACTTTGAAAGAATCCTTGAGAGACAACATAATCCACTTCTTACCTCCAAGTAGGATCATACATACTTATATTATTCCTGACAGATGCTTGTCTAACCTAATCTGAACAATAGACCACAACAGTGCTCTCAAAACTTCTCCAAGCATCCTGTTTATACAAATAAGTACCCCTTTAACATTAGAAAAGTTTAAGCTATTTTATTATGTCTCACCCAAACTTACCTTGTCATAATGAAAGCCCATTTCTTTTTGTCCTTTTCAAAGAGAACAAAAAATAATATTTAGAGGATTTGTTTTTCTCTTAATCAGAATAAAGAATAAAACCCTTCTTTCCCTAAGAAGGTAAAGATAAGTATCAAGTTTACATGCATTCAGAACTTCATTTACTCTCCACAGATTCCCCAAGATTAATAATTATTCATGACTGGTTCAGACAGTTCTTACAATATCCTGGAGTAGGTGTCACAATCCAGATAATTTGTTAAACTCCTTTAAGTGTTCTCCCATCTGTCTTTCCACTGGTCTAATGAGCTTTTACCCACTTACTGACAGTCTAAACAGCAGTTGGCCAAGTGACAATCTGAGGAATGAAGCTAAACCAGCTTTAAATATTCTGTATTTAAGTTTCATCTGTTCACAACTTTCCCTTCTCACTGAGTGGAAGGGTTTTCTTCAAACTGTTGTACTTCTATAATGATGTATTTTATACTGCATTTCTTTGTATGTCTTGGGGTTTTTATGATTTTTTTTTCCTCATTCCTATTTCATTCTTTGCAATTCTTCTGTAGTAACTTGACCAAATCACCACATCTGCTCTTTTTAGACTTAGTATTAGCTTTTAGATATCTTTTTTTCTTGTAGCACTTTCTATTCTTCCTCCTCATTGAAATGATTCATAACTGAACATTTTATATAGCTTCTCAGGGAACTGCCAGCTATTCCTAACTCCTGTTTTCATCTCAGACTTGCCTCCTGTGATTATCAATACCACTGCAGGTGTAAATCTGAAACCTCTTGCATAAAACTAACACAACCTTTGCACATGGCAGGGAATGAATTTCAGAAGTGAGAAATTACTTGCAGAACAAATATGAACTCATCTATATATATGAACTGGGGAAAGTCTTATTTCAAATGGTACATTAATTTGTCAAGTTTTGAAATGTGTAATGATGGGTTAATGTTGCTGCATCAAATTCCAGTGGTCAGTAGTGAAGAAAACAAACTTTCATAAAATATATTACTACAATTCAAGAAGCTGTGTGGAGAATTAGAACCAATTTAAAAGCTTAAGCTGTGATTCTGTGATTCACCTGCACAGCACAGACTCCTGTGGAATTGTGCTAGGAAATGATCTACTGAAAAGAACTGGACTGCAATAAACCTCCCAGGTGAGCTACTTGACAGGCCACAAACTGTACTTCCAATTGTTGGTTCAAAACTTCTTCCTATTTTTTTTCTGACTAGCACTGTAATCACTGCTTAGACGCACTATGGTTTGAAAGCTAATTTTGCAGATTTTATGCATTTTATGTAGCATTCCACATTTCACATTTTTTACTGAACCTGCTGAGAATTCTGCTATGGTCATTGTGAACTGAGCTGGTACCAGGCAGGTTTAAAGCATAAAGCAGTGTCAGAAGGAATCAGCTATGAAGAACAAGATAGAGAAGTATATGAAGTGCTCATTACTCCAAGACTGAAAAAATAAATTTATGTGCAAATTTGAGTCGTTCCTGGAAGCATGTTTGCTCTGCAACACTAAAAGCTTAATTCACTTGATGACTTTGAATAAGACCAGGTAGAACTCTTCTCATTTTTAAATACAAAAGATATAACTGCATTGAATAATATTCCAATTAGTAACACTTGGTGACTCATTATATTTTATTGTATCTCATTCTTTTCATATATTTTCTTCTGGAGAAATAAGGATCTTGTGTGGTGGTAGGCAGCTTACCACATCTTCTCCAGTGTATTCTATAAAGAAGTATAATTTATTATCACCATTTATTATTTGCCAGATTAGATGCTAAGCAGTAAAAATAGAGCTCCTCAATTTTTACTCTCAGTGGCAGAGGATAAAGAAAAGAGGATTGGCAAGTGTAAGAGCAACACCTCTAAGTGACCTCCTGTCACGATCCAGTATTTGGATACATGGTAATTTTTATGAAAGGTTTAAAGGTGATCCCCAAATGTTGAAATTAAGATGCAAACAAGGTCAGATGTTACATGCATAACGAATTTTCATTAAAGTATCATAACAAAGTTTATAAAGCAGATAGTACAGGGAGAAAAATAAAGACAGAAAAGAAAGGAAAAAGCAGAAGACAGCAAGTGATAGAATAGTTACCACCACGATCCAGTGATGATGTCAGTGGGGAAATGCTTCCTTGCATCCACAGTGTCCCAGATTTTTATACAGTTCTTCTTCATCTTCTCTCCCTGTGCAGATGAGAAATTCCTTCTACCTTCTCGGGGGTCCTCCAAGATAAGGGAGGTGAGTATGGTGTAGATAGTACACTCCTTTATTTGGTTAATTGGTGAGATCAGCCATTGTAAATCTGGGCATTAAGACAACAGATGCTGCAGGTTAGTTTATTGCAGGAGTACTGGCACCACTTACCTTTTCCTGTTAGGTTGGTGGTCTTCATGAGGTATCGAGGCCTGGTTATCACTGGACATGTCACTCCCAGAGCCAGCTACAGACCTCCCCCGTCTCCAATCTCCAGGCACACATCACGGGGGTAAACCAGTCTTGGATTGTTGAGATATCTCTTCAGTTTTCCACAACCCTTCAGATGTCTCAAATCAGACAACAGATGTCCTGAGTGTCTTAACTTCTTGGATTGTGTGAGACAAACACTGTGTGTCCTGCATGTCACACCTCCATCTTGACTACACAAGAGAAACTCCAATGCTGTCCTGTGGAGCCTGCAGTCCAACATCAGGATACTTCTAAAACATTTTTGGCATTTTACCTGTAAACACACAATGGTTTTGAGCAATAGGAAAAGGGGCAAGGAAGATGTTTCTGTTGGTGTGAGACAGAAATGACCCAAGGGCCATCGTGCCAGGTCCAGTCAGAAGAGTACACCTCCAACACTGACAGAAATCTTTTACAGCTCTCATTTGCTTCTTCCCTTCCCTCATAAATAACAGGAACATCATTGCTGGGACACTCCCAGTCTTCTTGAAAACTGCTGGCATTTCATAGCTGAAGGAAATTACATGATGAAATGGGTCATTAAATAAAGCAGCTGTTTTTATTGTAGCACATTAACTTCTGTGTTACTCTAGAAAAAAAAATGTTTACGCTTGGGCTGAGTGCATGCTCCATTCCTCCAAAGCCAGCCACTGAGCTTAAACTGCTTGTCAGGCATTAAGGGAGTCAGATCCATATTATCAGAGGTCACTGACTGCCTCATACACTCATTTGCTATACTTAGGGTTTTTTTAAACCTCCAAGGCACTTCTTTATAGTAACCTGAGCATGGTACCTGGTTCCCTTTCTTGTGATGTAATACAGCACTTACACAATCTGTCAACATCTGCAGAGGCTCCCAGGGTAATCTTGGGGGTGACCCTCGAGGGGGGCAACTTCCTAAGTTTGTGGACTCTGGGTTTTAGGTTTAAGTTAAACATACTGTACTTGTATCTGTCAGCCAACACACACAGAAACATCTTGTGGGATTCACAGACAGGTGGTGCACACTGGGCTCTGGGCAATAAGACCGGGGATTTCACTTTCCAGAAAAAAACCCACAGAACATATCTTAAGGAAGGACATCAGAGCACAAGAGAAAATATAAATTGAGGTAAAGAGGGGCACACCTTGAAAGTCTACCTCACAGTGTGCTGTGTGGTAAAATCAGATCCTTTAATATTCTGATCAGGTGGATTGTTGGAGCTTATGTTTTTGTTTCTGCTTGAGGAAATTCTGTGCTGATGCTCAGATGAATAGTCTCCCCTCTAACATGCACTTTCCATTTATGGTAACAACTTTCAACATTTCAGCTGCTTGTACCAAAAGTCTTTCTGATGCCAGATGAGAGTTGCTCAGCATTGTTTCTTTGAAAGGTGGGGTTTTTTTTCCACTATTGAAATATGTTTTTTCTAACAAAGGAAAAATAATGCAGCAAAAATAGAAATATAGTAACCCCACAGAAAGGTTATGCATTGGGAACCTTTGGACTAAACTTACTGAAAGGATTTTGTAATGGGATGTCCTTCATTTTCTTTTTCAGTTATTTTGAAAGCACCTCTAGATATTGGCATTGTAAACGAGCAGGAGCAAGTCCCAGATATGCCACAGTCCAAGAAGGAGACATTTAAAGATAAAGGTACAATGGCTTCATAAACCACAACATTGCCCTCATGAGGTGCTGTCAGGGCCACTAACCTATCTACTCCTCAGTTGGCACGGAGACTACAGACGCATGCTGGAAAAGCCACTGCCAGGTCAGAAAGTGACTGCCAGCAGCACCAGGGCGGTCTGGGTACTGAGGGAAAGCTTCAATTGTGAAAGGAAATAAGATAAAAAGAGAAAGGATCTGCAGAAACCATCAGTCCAGCTTCTTTTAAGCATCAGTAAGCCAGGAACTGATTTCCTTCCCCATTATAGTAAATTGGTTTTTCACTGTCTGACATACTCCTTTCCTTGCTGCAACATCACCTCTCACAGCTGCCCAGGCAGCAGACAGGACAGGATACCTTGTGCCACCCGTGCTGTGTGAACATAGCTCAGTATTTTTTACCAAATGCTAAATCTACTATTGCACTAACCTCAGTATAAAACATTCTGTTTAAGTTTGTCCAAGCCTTCTAAAGCATGGAACTGTATTGCTGTCCCCTGGCACTGTGGGTCATCCAGTCCTGTAGGATAACAAACTAACCAGGGACAGGGCAGGAGGACAGAAAGAGCCTGTCAATAGGATAGAGGACCAGCACAGTAGCAGTTTTGGAGATCTTCCTCTGCTCTTAGTAGAGGGAGGGAGGATGAGAGATTCACAGAGTGAGGAAGGACAGGCCAGGGCTGCCCCTCTCATGCACAACCCCAGAGCCACTGCAGTAGCTCTCCAGGGCTCTGCCAGGGAGCTTGGTAATAAGGTCATGGTTGTACCACCAGTCTCCTAACACCTGTTTTCCCTTGTTTATGCATGGAACTACACTTCTTGACCTTTTTTGACCCCCTTAATTGGCTCCAGTGAGTTAGAAAATCACATGAGGTGGGGTAGGAGATGGCAGTGGAGGAGGGACTGCAGTGCTCTTCTACTTGCAGGCTGAGCAGAGCTGGTTTCCACAAGTCTGCTCCTCCCGTGTCACTCCTCAGCTGAGATGGCAGTAATTAAAAGCTGTGGGTTGATAGTTTTTAAACCCTTCTAACAGAGGAGCAGAGTTCCTGTGCTGAAACCCTTCCAAAGCAAAGGAAATTATACCTTAACCCTCAAAAATAAACACCTATTTCTCAACAGTATCAAAAACTTTAGTGATTAACCAGAGCCTGAAGCTTACTCGAAGGAGATTTACTAACTGCTGTTTTGGACTATTGAAATGTAAATTAAAATCTCTTAGGGTTTCGTTCTAGCAATTTAATTATAGGCTGTGCAGAGCTGTGGAGGAATTCCAGGAAACAATCTCCCTCACCTTGCAGAAAAAGCAGATTAAAATATGGAAGCTGTTTTACAGTCTTTTGTGCTGTCATTCACCCCACAACACCCATGTCAAACTAATGGCTGGATATCAGTAAGTCTCAGAAATGTCAATAAACTTTACACACAGACTTTGTACTTTTTACTGGGTATCAAAACAGTTTTCCACATGAATGAAGGTGAAGCTGAGAAGAACCAGTGCTTTACACCTGTGTAGCACCAACCATCCTAGTACCCACACGGGAGCAAAATGGGTGAAGCTTCCTGCAGAAAGACTATGAGGGTTGGGGGGGAACTCAACTCATCTAAAGATGTTGAAATTGCCAGATATGGGGCCTGTGGATTCTGTGGTGGGAATCTGGGTGCTGAGGTCAGTGTTCCTCTAAAAATACTGTGAGAGAAACAACACTAAACTATAACCAAGTTATACCCCACTGGGGGAAGGGAAGGGACCTTAAAGATCATCTAGTTCCAACCCCCCTGCCATGGGCCAGGACACCTCACACTAGACCAGACTGTTCAGATCCACAAGCAGCCTGGTTCTAATCCATGGATGAGGAAGTCTTTGCACAGCCCTTCAAGCAGATTGATGCATGGCATGGCCCTGTACCACTGCTTCCCCAGCCCCTGCAATGTCACCACCTCCAGAGCAGGGGCCAGCCAGAGGTAGTCCCCTTGGCTGACAAAGTCCTCCTCACCTCAGCACCAAGCAAACATCACCATAGAGAAACCAGAGGAAAATTACATTTATCTGGAGTAATTTATTTGGAGCTTAGTTTAAAAGGAACACAAGGCAGATGGGGACAGAACAAATCCATCGTGAAAAGTGAAATGGGATAACAGATAAGAAGACAATACTGAATTGTTCTTCAGGGAGCATGTTAATATACTTATCTAACAATATGTCCCTTTAGTGATAATACAGTGGAAACAATTCAAAATGATAATGATATAAATAACGGGTAGCTGTTACCAGAGCTCATTGAAATGAGAAAGTTCTCTATAAATGCAAATTCATTAGTATCCTCTTCCATGGGTCTGTATACCTAACTGCAACCAAATTGTTTGGGGGGTTTATGCTATACATGACCTTGGCCTGATGCTGCACTACTTTTAACCCCAGAGAACCAGGATGGGGGGGAATGTGGAGCAGGCTCTCTTCTGAATGATTACTAAACATAGTGGTACAGCAATTTCAGTACTTGATCAAGCAAAACCTCCTTTAAAAGGCAAAAGTTACTTACTGAGAGGGTAAGGAGCCAGAGATCAGATCTGCTTTGTGACACAGCCACAATAAAATTACACCATGTCTCTCTGTCCAAAGATGAAGGGTGCCACTTAGAGAAACCACAGCAAAATTGGTAAAGTTGTCCTACACACATCACAACATCTGCAGCTTCCTTCCCAAGGCAGCCCAGATGATGATAAATATGGTGAGACTGTATTAAAGTTTGTCTTTTTTCCTGAGCTGCAAATAAAGCTGCCTGCAGGATCTCCCTCCTCAGGACTAAATACCAAGGAGAAATCCAGGGAAAACAAAAAGAGCTGGTTAATTGAGTGATACCCACATCCCTCAAAAGACATGATCCTACAGAATGGAGCATGCAGTCCCAATCTGGCACTGTTTACAAACATGGAGCCACTGGCATCATTTCAATATTGTTGTAACAGGTGATCTCACATATAGCTTGGAGAGGAACTAGCATTTTTATTGACTGACAGATTGCAGTACTACATTACATTGAACATCCCATTAAAAATTGAGTCAGCCCTGCTTAAAATCCATCACCGTGCAAAGGTTAGCAGTACAGTAGTCATTCTCTCAAGGTTAAGGCTACCCTGCACAACTTGCAGGAACAGCTATCCTGGTTGTGAGTGTGGAGTAAATAAACACAAACTGTATGACAAAGCCAGCTCAGCTCTGCCAGGGGAAGCCCTGGAGCAGGTACAGATACGCCTTTATTGGCTTAGTTGGGCTGTTTGAGGAGATAGTGTAACAAAAGGAGCATTTTTACTGCAGGGCTCAGCAGACACACAGCTCCAGCACAGCTGCTGCAGCAGCACTGCTTCCACACTACATCAGCCATGATGCAGCCTGGATACACGTGTGTACATACATACAGATAACGTGCATCTGTACTTACATATCCTGACTCTAAAGTCCTGGTTCCAGCTGTCACCGCAGCCTTTGACCGCTTCTGGGGCACACGCAGTCCCAGCAGCTCTTGGTGGTGACAGTCACTTTGCTGCCTCATACCAACTCCCTTCACTCTGCACTTCTGGCCTGCCTAAAACCAGATCAATAAAGCAGAAAACAAACAAAGAGTTATTATGCATGTATACATTTGACACTTCAGCACTGCAGGTTCTGCCTGGATCTGAATTACATCTCTTCTAGATGTACATCTAGTTTTCCTCATGCTGACAGCTTCATGACTGGCATTTGTTTGCCTCTGATCTCTGCCCTAAGCTTGCCTCTCTACAGCAACGAGTGCTTAAGTACTCATCACATATCATTAGTCATCAAATACCACAGAGAGTAAATATTCTGTTTCAAAAACAAGGGCCGAAGAAGGCCCCACAAAAGGTTATATCACTTGAATACCTTCGAGAGAAATTGTGTCTTTCAGAGCAGGAACGTCCACTTGAAACCCATTCCCTCTAAGAAAAATGTTACATAATTAAGTCCAAAAAGAAGAATTTGGCAGCCTCCTTAACTCAAATATCAAAATTCTGCTCTATCAGACAAAGAAATAAATTATAGCAAATCCTGGTGTGGACAGTGTGGTGTGGCGGGAGGCCTGGTGGACAACAAGCTATCCATAGGACAGCAATGTGCCTGGGTGGACACATAAGGAGTCCGTTGGACTCTATTGAGTAGATCTTTGTCCCTCTGAAGCTAGGGGGTCCAGAACTGGATGTAATATTCCAGGTGAGGTCTCACCAGTGCAGAGTAGAGGGAGAGCAGAACCTCCCTCGATCTGCTGGACACACTCTTCTTAATGCATCCCAGGATGCCATTGGTCTTCTTGGCCACGAGGGCACACTGCTAACTCATGGTCATCCCCCTGTCCACCAGGACCCCCAGGTCTCTTTCTCCAGAGCTGCTCTCCAACAGATCAGCCCCCAGCCTGTACTGATCCATGGGGTTGTTCTTCCCCAGATGCAGCACTTCACACTTGCTCTTGTTAAATTGCATTAAATTTCTCCCTGCTCAGTTCTCCAGCCTGTCCAGGTCTCTCTGGATGGCAGCACAGCCTGCTGCTGTGTCAGCCACTCCTCCCAGTTTGGTGTCATCAGCAAACTTGCTGAGGGTGCTCTCTACCCCCTCGTCCAGGTCATTGATGAATACATTGAATAATACTGGACCCAGCACTGACCCTTGGGGGACACCACTAGTCACAGGCCTCCAGCCAGACTCTGCTCCACTGACCACAACTCTCTGAGCTCTGTCCTTAGGCTTCAATAGGATTTGGTCCAGATTTTGCCTTGCTGCTGGCAAACACATAGTACAATTTCCTTTTATTTCATAGAGAGAGTCACATGAATTTATAAATGTTGCTTCATTTGGAAGCCAGGTACTTAGTCCCTGACTCTAATAACGTTGCAGACTGATTAATTGACAGGCCTTTTTTGAGATATCTAAGTGAAGAATATCAACAAAGTGAAATGTCAGCAAGTGAGTGAAATGTATTGCAAGGCTTACATGGATTATGAGAAGTTGTATTATCAAACAATAGAACAAAGTCAAGGGATAAGCAAGTGTAAAATCAGAGCATTCAGCAGGACAGTGATAATTAAATCCAGGGAGATAATTTTATAAACATAGGCTTAATGGCTTTACCCAGATTATCATCTTTTCTTGTATAACCAGTAGCTTTATTCCAAGATTGTGTTAGCAACCAACTCAAATAGAAGTGACAGAGTAGAAAAGGCCTTACTCAGAGAATAGTTAAATTGAGGAAAAGCAAAATTATAATTTCCCTGCTGCCTGCTAATGACTTAATGACCTCAAATGTGATCCATAGGGGGCTGCATAAGGAAACTGTCATTTGAAATTGAAGCAGGAGCTTTACATCTATTATGCTAATTTCCAGCACTTATGTGACCAATTTTATATATAAACAAAAATTTAATCTGTCATTTGGGGCTCAAGTTACTATCCCTTTCAGTACAAAAAAAATACCAGCAATTCAGTAATAATGTCCCTTAGGCTAGAATCATGAACCTGGTGTAATCCAAAAAACAAGTCATGTTAATCACCCAGCTGCAGTGCCATGAAAATAAACACATCTGTTTATGAACAGTCACAAGGTTTTATGTACCCGTTACTGGATGCATCATACACACCATCTCACGTTTGTAATGAGGCTGGCCAGAAACTCTGCTTAACAAAATGTTTCCTATTTCACCACTGAGCTTTTCTGTTGTAAGGATGAGCTGGAAGAGCAGTGCATGGCTTTGGGAAGGGGCAGGAGAAAAACACAGTGGTAAAATAATTGCTGTGGATATCCAGTGTTAAATCATTGTTCCTTGAGATGCCTGATCCCAGCAGTTTCCCCAGTCACAATAAAATGTGATCAATATGTGACACTGTGTGTATAAATGAAATTACTGGCTTCCAGTCTGAAGCCTCTTAAACCCCTAAGGAGTCTGTGGAGTGATCTTAAATTGTCCAAGAAAGAAGATTACAAAAGCAAGGCCCTAAACTCCACATATGATTGGGTGGGGATTTTTTTTGTTGCTTGCAAATTACTAGAAATCTAAATTATCCAAATCAAGTTTTAAACAGGCTAATGAGAGTGGTAACAACCAAAATCACAAGGCCTGACCTGTGGTTTCATAAAACCAATGCAAGAGCCACCACCATCAAGAGGTCCCTCAACCTTTTCTGCATACCAAGCCAGAACCTGAGGAGCTTTTGTTAACAGGCACCTCAAAACATTTGCCCAAAACTTTTCATTTTAATAGATGAAAATTTCCCATCATAAAAATTTTCAATAACCCATGGTAAACACAGGCATACACAGTTAGCAGAAAGCACTTCAGTCCTTGGGATTTGTAAGCTTAGAATCAACAACTCAAGTGAAAAATTGAAAAAAACCTCAGTGTAGTTGAGAGATACAACTGAACAGATTTATTATAAATTATTGTGAGAATAAATATATATTCTTTTAAACATTTTGAACTGTGATTTCACATGTAAGCAATTGTTTCATTATAACAGGGCTTAAGTGACTATTATTACATGTTGGTTTTCAGTGTTCAGACCGTTTTATATGAACACAAAGAAAATGCTCAGATAGAAATCCCAGGCAGTGATTATTTTTAATAGTGTAATTATTTTCTCATTGTAATCACTGGGGTACAATTCCTGTTAAACTATTCAGCATTCCTTAAGAAAGTTAAGTAAAAATCAATGTGATTTACTTTAAGGTAAAGGCTTCCCAGCCCTGCTCTCTCCACTTCTCTGCTCAAATAAACATAAACATGCATTAACTATGGGGAGAATCAATGAAATTATATTAAATTAGCAATTCAGCCAAGTGTCTGCAAATTCAAATAATTATTTACATTTTGAGTCTTGCTGATATTGTTGTTATTGAAAAACTCAACAGCCTGTCTCTTCAATGTAAGCAGTATCTTCTGAGAATTTTATACCTCCATTTCATTAAAGTTGAAACATTTTGTGGCCTAGTTAAGTGGTGTAGGCAGTTTTCTCATTATTTATTAGAAACTGTGAAAAAAGTTTAATCTCCTTAAATGCATTTTATAGACTAGCACATTTTCAATAGGTGACAATAGCTTATTACACAGTGTATACAAATAGTTGGATGCTTGGACTTTATAAAATCATGACTGACCCTGTTTACTTCTCTTAGAATTTCTCCAAGGAGCTCTATGTAGAGGTCAAAGAGCAGAGGATCCCTCCAGACCCCACACAACAGGTCCTGGTCCAGGAAGCTGTTAAAAAAACCAACCAAACAAACAAAAAAAAAATCATCCTCCCTATTTCAGCAACAAGAAAACAATTAACCTGATGTTAGTAAGCCCTGACAGGGATGAGGAAAGCCTGCCCAAAGACAGTAGGGCGATGAATTTCAACCCATAATATAACAAACATCAGTGCACATAACTCAACATTGATTTGATTCACAAGGATGAGTTCATGGCAAAGACCTACCCTCCTTCAGTTGCTAAACACCCTGCAACATTTATCAGAGTGCAGGTAATGGCCTCACTTCTGCTTGGCAGATTACATTCTGCTTCCATGAACTCACCTCTAAAATTTCAAACAGATTGCACATTACTCATTTCCAGTTTCAAAATGTCCATTATTAGCAAAAATGACATTTTGGTAGAGAGATAAACGATTTCAATGTAATCTGCAAATCAATTTGTAAGGATTTCAGCAAAACAATTATGGGAATTTCTGGACTACAAACACCATGTAGGGTGAGATTTCATCTTGACTGATAGACATGTCATCATTTCCATCCAAAAATACAGCTGTTTCCCTCTTCATCAGCCCACTTTTTCATGAGTTATATCTGAAAGGTTTGCTCTTTATTTATTATTGGCACCTTGGCACTTAACTTTAATCCATTTTAATCTTTCTTTTGTCCCACTGAGCAGAACTGTTGCCAAGTAGGACTGGAGAAAAAGGGCAAATTGATGCAGTATCTGAAGGGCTCAGGAGCCACCAAAGAGAAATCCAAGCTCACTTAAACTTCAATTAAATACACCAAGTACTCATTGGGCAGGAGAAAGCAAGGCTGACCAAAGCTGAATTTGGGTACATCATGAAATCTGCAAGACCATAACAAGTCTCAACAGTTCCTAACAAAATATGCAAAATGCAGGATCACAAGTTAAAAGCTTTATCAAAAAGCCCCAGGACATCATTTTAGGAAGCTATATGCCTTCTATTTTTTTTTTCCCAGCTTTTTTTCTCTAAGTGAATTCATAGCTGTGTTCCAGTTTCTGTTGAACTATGCACCAGAGACATTATAAAAACTTGCTGCCACCTCATTAAGACTCAGAAATTTTCCAGCCATTAAAAAAATGAGCTCCTCTCACATCTGCAGGTTGTGCTGTCTCACTGTCAGTTCCCTCTGAAAGATTCCCTGACATCCCAACCTGAGTGTAAATAAAATCAAAACCTTAATTAA
The DNA here is from genome assembly GCA_013401355.1 of Ceyx cyanopectus. Taxonomy (NCBI): domain Eukaryota; kingdom Metazoa; phylum Chordata; class Aves; order Coraciiformes; family Alcedinidae; genus Ceyx; species Ceyx cyanopectus. Next base: position 20,360 of record VYZU01012062.1, read on the forward strand.
TCCTCTGTCATCTTCTCTCCCACTTCTTTCCTAGAAATGTCACATCTACAATGCTGTATATTTGGCCCCATATTTCAAGGGTCATCTCTTGTTCACCCTTTCCTCTCAAAGTCCATGTCAATCAAATCTGTTAAGCTCTATTATTTTTCTTTTCTTCCTCAGAGGCAGTCATGTCCCCATTGGATTATTGCACTTTTCTTTCTGATGCCCTTCTTCACTATAATTCACTAGGTCTGTAAAAACCCAGTCTTCCTTTCTGCCTTCTGAATTCCCTGAAACCAAGCTAATAAGTTAGTTTAGGTAGCTAAACTATAAGTAAAAGTCTCTTCTAAAAGAAGCATGAGAAGGTGGCATCCAGACATCAAGCCTACGTCTTGTTCTGACCTGCCCATTCCTGCATCATCTCACCAGGGTAGGAAGCAATTAATCAGCTTCCAGAGTCGTGGTGTTGGGAACAGAAATAAATAGAACAGCTGAGCTGATAAAAGAATCGAGCTAGGATCCTCTTCTCTAAGCTTCATAGAATCATAGACTCTTATAATGGTAGGGGTTGGAAGGGATCTCTGGAGATCACAGAGTCCAACACCCTGCTCAGCACAGGAACACCCAGGGCAGGCCACACAGGAACAAGATCCACAAGATCCAGGTAGGTCTTGAAAGTCTCTGAAGAATAGTCATGCCAGCTGCACTGGGAGGGACTACAAGCAAAAATAAGCAGGCCATTCTAAATAATTAGACACTCATAGCACTGCAAATAATGTAAGCAGGGTTTTTCACAATCTGAAGGTGTGGGATGGAACTGTTCATGACCAGTTTTCCCTGGCTGCTTCTGAACTGTCTCTGCAAACAACAGAGTGGAAGAGTGAACTAAAGGCAAACTCAGCCTGCACCACCCATGAAGTCTTTGGATAGATATTATCTTAAATTTTAGCAATGCGAGAGGCTTATAAGGAGACAATATCTATTTATTTATTTGTTTGTTTATTTATTTTTACATATATATAGTTGTTTTTTTATTTTCTTTTAAAGGGAACTCATTACCTGCTGACACAAAGCCACAAGATTTTCAGCCTTGCCTTGAGCTCCAGCAACCAGAGGACTTCATTTTTCACTTGCTCCTGTTATGCAGAAAATATCATATAATTCAAGTTCAGGAAGAAATGAAAGTGAAACATGACTGCTTGAGTTAGAAGTCCCCTGCCCACCACCAGCATATTGTGGGCAGTTGTGCAGCAATGACTCCACAGTCATGCTCATCAAGAGGAGAGCTGTGCATTTTCTCAAAGCATTGCAGAGAGAAGAAGAATGGAGCAGGAAGAGCCAGTGTTAACAGCAACTTCTATTACTGTACCTGCACTAGTTCAGGTCTTCAGACAGCAAACTGTGCATCTGCACCCTTCCCCACAACTTTCTGGGGAGAGCACACTATTAAAGAGGTATGACAAGAGAAATCTAGATGTAAGCTTAGCCCGACTAAAATTTCACTGTAAATGGACAGAGGGGTTTGTAATCAGGTCAAAATTCTGGAAACATTTGGCCTTAGCTGGCACTAAACTCTGTCAGTTTCTAGTAAGCAGGTAAGGCAAGATCATCTCTTAATGATCTCACTACCACCTCCCAGTTCACCAAGAAACACCCCATTTCACCTACCTCTGATGGGACATGAACCTTCTTTTCTTGGCAAGAATACCCATCTAGTCTCCATTTACCACACTTCGCCACACAAGCTGAAGATGTGACTGTAGATTTTCATTATTCTCTGTGAAAACCAGTCTGGATCCCTTTGTGATGGAGGTAGATTAAATCATTGTTCCCCTCCAGGCACTGGAGTATTTTCATTTTTATAATATCATGTCAAACAAATAAAAACATCACGTTTAGTTCCTGCTTTTAGTCATGCCTAAAACATTCCATTATCTAGTGAACTAATAAGAAATATGTATGCCAGCACACAGAATTATTAAGCTTTGTCCACAGTCTGTTAGGACAATGCATTTATTTCTGACTGTATTCAGCCACCATCTGTAGTTCACCATGCAACCTGACAGCTGCCACTGGTAGTATGACA